>RXPK01000235.1:773992-853491 GCA_004143645.1 Protaetia brevitarsis | reverse complement strand
CAAAAGATCAAAATAATTTTATGTCATTTTCCGTAAAATCTTGATTTTTATAAGGAAATCTTATAATCAGCTAGATAAAAAAATTGAAAACGTCTAGTAGCTCATACGTAAAACAATATTTAATTAGCTTCTAATGCAACGCTATACAAGGTATTCAAGATCAAAAATAATTTCTGTGCACTTCCCAATAATTTGAATAGAATTATCCTCAAATGATCTGCTGGATAAAATTGTGGGGACTTCTAGAAGCCTGATCACGTAAACATATTACTCTGGTTCTGGGCACCGCTACTTATACAGGCGATTAAAAGATCAAAATAATTTTATCGTGCTTTCTATATACGTGATATTATAAGAAAACCTTAAAAATCAGCGGATAAAAAATTCAAAGATTCTAGTATGCTCATCAGGAAAATATTACTACTAGTTACCAATGACAAACGGCTTATACAGGGTGATTCAAAGATAAAATAATTTTCTGTGCATTTCAAATAACCTTGATATAGGAGATTATCCTCAATGATCTGCTGGATAAAAATTGGGAGAGACTTCTAGTATGCTGATCACGTAAAACAATGTTTACTTCGGTTCCTGATGGCACACACGACTATACAGGTGATTCAAAGATCAAAATAATTTTATGTGCATTTCCGTAATAATGCTTGATATTATAAGAAACCTCTAATAATCAGCTGGAAATAAAAAAATTGAAGACTTCTAGTATGCTCATCACGTAAACAATATTTACCTACTCCTTCTAATGACAACAGCTTATTACAGGGTGTTTCAAAGATTAAAATAACTTCTGTACATTTCCATGAATAATCTTGATATAAGATTATCCTCAATGATCTGGCCTGCATAAAAATTTTGAGAGACTTCTAGTATGCTGATCTACATAAAACAATATTTACTTCTGGCTCTCAAGGCAGACACACTTATACAGGGTGATTCAAAGATCAAAATAATTTTATGTGCATTTTTATAATAATCTTGATATTATAAGAAAATCTTTAATAATTAGCTGGATAAAAAAAATTGAAAGACTTCTAGTATGCTCATCACGTAAACAATATTTACTACTAACTTCTAATGACAAACGACTTATACAGGGTGATTCAAAGATTAAAATAATTTTCTGTGCAATTCCATAATAACTTTGACTATAAGATTATCCTCAATGATCTGCTGGAATAAAAAATTGTGAGAGACTTCTAGTATGCGATCACGTAAACAATATTTATTTCTGGCTTCTGATGGCACCACGACTTATACAGGGTGATTCAAAGATCAAAATAATTTTATGTGCATTTCTATAATAATCTTGAAATTATAAGGAAACCTTTAATAATCAGTTGGATAAAATTCTTTAAAGACTTCTAATACGCTCATCACGTAAACAATATTTCTTAATAGCTTTTAATGGCAAACAGCTTATACAGAGTGATTCAAACATTAAAATAATTTTATGTGCATTTCCATAATAATCTTGATATGATAAGAAAATCCTCAATGATCTGCTGGATAAAAATTGTGACAGACTTCTACTACGCTGATCACGTAAACGATATTTACTTCTGGCTTCTAATGGCAGACAACTTATATAGAGTGATTCAAAGATCAAAATAATTTTATGTGCATTTCCGTAATCATTTTGATATTATAAAGAAACCTTTTATAATCAGCTGAATAAAAAAATTGAAAGATTTCTAGTATGCTCATCACGTAAACAATATTTATTAATAGCTTCTAATGGCAAACGCCTTATACAGGGTGATTCAAAGATTGAAATGATTTTGTGTGCATTTCCATAATAACCTTGATAATAAGAATTATCCTCAATGATCTGCTGGAATAAAATTGTGACGAGACTTCTAGTATGTTGATCACGGTAAACAATATTCACTCTGGCTTCTGATGGCACCACGACTTATACAGGGTGATCAAAGGATCAAAATAATTTTATGTGCATTTCCGTATAATCTTGAATTATAAGGAACCCTTTAATAATCAGCTGGATAAAAAAATTGAAGGACTTCTAGTATGCTTATCACGTAAACAATATTTACTACTAGCTTCTAATGACAAACGGCTTGTACAGGGTGATTCAAAGATCAAAATAATTTTATGTGCATTCCTACAATAATCTTGATATTATAAGGATGACAAACGGCTTATACAGGGTGATTCAAATGTTAAAATGATTTTGTGTTGTACACGTATTGTCAACAAATTTTTATGTCAGTACCTGTAAATGCTGGACTAGCACACTGCCAATGCTGACCGTAGTACGAAGGTGCATTCCCATAATAATCTTGATACGGATGTCCGTAATAATCAGCTGGATACGGCATACTTTCGTAGTAAGGCGTACCATAATAGGGTGGGCGATACGGCATGTAGTTGCAACAATCCATTTTTTGATGCGGAAAGTTTATTTTCTTTTCGGGTGTGGGAATAGTTTGTAGCACACAATGGTCGTAGTTTAAATTATAACTAAATTCGTGAAGTGAATAAATAGTCTTTCATTTACTTAGATTTTGTTACGATTGATGCGATCATATTCAATGCGATTTATTTCGTTTTAAAATGGAAAATATATATTTGGCACAACGTAATTATATAATCGGTTTTTTATAATGTTAAAATGTCGATGCGATAAAATATCCAATTTCGTCGTTAAACGTCAGAATCGTTTTCGCGCCAAAAGTACGGAGTACTACTACGTGACAACCCGGCCCACTACGATCCGTGCCGTTCGATCGCGAGCCGAGTAATGCGGAGTTTGGCGACGACGAAAGCCGCCGCCGACTGAGCGGGTCACAATCAATACGGAACGCCTCACCTATAGGGGCGCTCGGAGTCTGCATTATACCCCCCTTATAAGCGGCTAGCGCCAGAGGCAGCCCGCTCCGGAACTGCCGTCGGCGGAAAAGAAAAAAAAAACGCCAAGCTTTATATTACACACGCACGTACGCAAGGGGTCATTCGCCTCCTCTTCGATACGCGACGACGCGATTTACGCACGACGATCGCGGACGCGTCTTTCTCTTCCCCCGCACGGTGCTACGCCCCTGGCGCGCATCCCCCGCCTTACGCCGCCCCTCGCCCGTCGCGCTATCGACGATATCAACTTGGTCCGTCCGTTCGTCGCGCGCGCGGATCGAAATCGGAGATTCGCCGCCTCGGGTCTGGCGTTGGCGGCGGTGTTTTCAACTGCGCCTGAAGAGGGTAGGCACCGGTGGAAACGTTGTGGGATCGCGGGGCGAGCGAGGCTCGCCGGAAGGACGACGGTTCGGAGAGAATTGGGATATCCATCCCTCCGGCGGCGATTTCGTCACGGGTAGGTATATCGAGCGGGGATAATGTTGCTGAGGTGGTGAGAAAATACATAGTTTGATTAAAAAAGAAAGAATCAATGAAGTTACTGCTTTCTATAGTCATACAAAGGCTATAGTTGGATGACCTAGTCTGTTAGTGAGATTATTTTTTCAAATTACCTTTACATGTCTGTAAACACTCATCAAGTCTACCGAAAATCTAATCGTATACGAGAAAGGGTAGATGAACATAAGGAAGCACCCCTTTTAGGGACGCCATGGTTCAACATTCATTCTAGATAGATAATATCAGGTTATAATACCAGATAAGAAGAATTGGGAGACATGTACTTCAGTAAGAGCAGATTCAACGGAGGTTAAATACCCAGGGCTTATCGTAGACACTAAACTTCTATGGAACAAAGTAACTAAAAAGACCAACAAATGGTGTGCAGAAACGTTGCAGGGAAAAAAAATGGAGGTGCAACCAAAAATACTGCTTTGGATGTGTGCCCCAAGACGACATTTCAAAAAAAAATCAGCTTCTGTGAAAAGAAAATCAACACAAACTAGAAGAACGTAAGAAATTTCATTCTTGAAATTGAATAGAAATGCCATCAAACGGTGCACTAATGGCTCCAAAACGGGAGAAGGAACTAGAATGGGAATATATGGGTCTAGAACCAAGTACTTCCAATACTTGGGAAAATACCCAAGTATCTTCCAGGCGGAAATACACTCTATTAAAAGATGTGTGCAGTTCAATATTGATAGAAATTATCAAGAGCAGGAGATTATCATCATGTCTGATAGTCAAGCAGCCATCAAGGCGCTGAGCTCACATAAAATCAGTTCCAAGATGATCTGGGAATGCTTAGGGAAACTAAACCAGCAGGCAAAAGGAATAAAGTAACCCTCCTGTGGATTCCGCGTCACACAGGAGTGGAAGGAAACGAGATAATGGATAATGTCGCAAAAAAAGAAGCTGAAATACATTTTATAGGAGTTGAACCCTTTTGCGGGATAAGCAGCAGTACAGTACTGAAGAAATTGAAAAGAGAAATGGAGCTGAGAACACCTAATTATGGGGAGAAACTCCAGGGAATGAGGCAAAGTAAAATTCTTCGGAGAACCTATAACCAGAAGAGGTTTACAGAATTAATATGCATTCTCACAGGAATACTTTTAGCCCATTGTAAACTGAAAGGATATCTGAATAAGCTTGGATTCGCAAAGGAATCTTGAATGTAATATTTGTGCAACAGGATGAAACACCCATCCATCTCCTCTCAAATTGCGTAGCACTGTGCAAATCAAGGGCGTTGCACCTGGGAGCATGTGAAATCGAAGAGCGAGACTTACCTAACCCAGGGCCTTCTGATATCCGACAAAGGAATATGATTGGAAGACCAGCTATTAAAAAGCAAGAATAGAAGCACAATAAATCTTCACATTGTAACATCACCCTCCCCACATACATACATACAAGAACAGACTCGAAGAGATATACAGACGGCTCACTGCGGCATCGGAACTGGAATATACGCAATTTAAGAAATTCATCAAAGAATGGATACATAATCAGTCCAGAGGGCAAATGAGTTTCTAAATGAACGGAGACTTGAATTTATTGAAGATTTACTGAATAAAGATAGGAAGACAGTCAAAATGATAGTTAGTCTGCCGACTGGTAATTGTAAACTAAATAGGCATATGTATAGTATAGGCCTGGTAGATGATGCTACTTGAAGGTTCTGGAGGAGGAAGAAACACCAGTTAATGCCCTAACGCGACCGACACTCATGAGTAAATGGACATTCAAACAAAACATGTCCAGCTGTTTCTACCCCACCACATTCACAATGCGAATCATTAACCCTCCCAATTCTACATAATTATGATTAAAAATTACCGTCACCCCTTATTAATTCTACCGCCTGATAAGACAAATTAACCCTCATTTCCCTAAAACATGCAACGCTACTAATAAATTCCTAGTCCACCCTCCATATAAAAGTCATATCCCATCTACCCTGCCAATCATTATCAAGTTTATCCCTAAACCTTTTTTTAACTAAGGGCCGATTTCATAATAAATGTCACTTTAGCACTTTAACAAAAATCTGTGTATTCATTATGATAACTTTAATTTAAAGTAATTTTAAAGCTATAAAGTGATATTATGAAACTCGCCCTAAGCTAGTCGAAATTAATCCATATCTAATTACAGCACTATGCCCCCTAGACACCGCCTCTTTTGCTAATTAATTCGCCTTCTCCACTGATTGTACCCACGTGAGTCCCAGTCCAAGAAAGTTTCCTATCTCCTCTCGTAACATATTGCAGATATATATAATAACAAATCAGTCGGATTTATTTTAAATTCCCTAACCCCTCTAATAAAGATAAATTATCAGTTATAATTCGTACATCCCGTATAAATTCCCACTCACAGCTGATATAACATACCGCCTAATTTATTACAACTAATTCTGCTTGGAAATTATCGCAATGATTCTCTAATTTACACTGTTTACCCTCACCCTTCGACTCATCCGTTAAAATTTCTAAACCCTGTCAAAAAGTATCTATAAATTTGTTATATGTAAGAAACACTTTCTACTTCCGCGGGATGAATTGGCTTCTCTATACTTACTTGCCGTTCTAATATAATTCTACTTACCATAATTAAACCCTAAAACCCTATTTTATTGGCGTCCCTACGACATTTTCCTCAAATATAAATCTACTGGTAATTTACTCGAAATGACGCACGCCGCGTTGACTAAAATGGATGAATACGCGTTTACAATCCTAACCGGTATTTCAGTTTAAAGATATTCAGAGGTGTAAATTACCAAAACTACCAAAAGACAAAAAGTCATATGCTACGCTCCGGTCACTATGTAATATCAGAAAGTTTCAACTTTGTAATGATTATGATAATACAGTGAAAAAAAAATCGTAAACAAGAAAATTGAAATTCAAATGTACCCACGATTGGGCATACGCAGACTTTAAGATTATTTTTACATTTAATCCTTTAGCATAAACTACAAAGCTCAATTCTGCGAATCTAAATCTCTGCCCAAATCGAAAAGGTTGCGGCAACTTTGTCGCCTCCCGAAAAGAGTGTTAAGATAGGATTAGAAGAATATATTAGATGCAACTGCAGGTAGTCTAGTAATGGAAATACGACTACAATAATTAGGTAATATGTATTTTTAGATAATATTGTTTTCGGCAATGAATTAATTCAAAGTATTTACGATATTGCATTGTTAAATACAACAATTTGGAATCAAATGGATATGTAATTAACATTCTCCTGTTTAAAGGCAAATGGCTTGTTGAATTTACATAGAATATATTCTACTTCCACGGCTATTATAAATTTCTATACTAAACTGTTAGAACATATTGAGCAACGTAGAACTGCTATCGGCATCTTTTGTGACCTTCAAAAGGCTTTTGACTGTGTTCAACATACCAGATTAATTGAAAAATTGGAACAATATGTATCAGAGGTAATGCTGCTGATTGGCTTCAACATACTTCGAGTAGAATGCAATTTGTGAGGTTGACTTTTTCGGATGCTGCTGGGAACATGACTTCCATTAGATCGCATTATTTGCCTGTCCAGAATGGAGTACCGCAGGGAACAGCTCTTGGGCCTGTTCTTTTTAATCTATATATAAATGACATTGCATTATTCCTCACAGTATGCCTACATACGACATGTATGCTTGACGACAATCGTTCTCTATCGATTGATGATACACATGGCAGGTGTAAGTGATTTATGGAAACTCTACATGCCGGTTTGCCATCAAGAAACTGTCTCTAAGCCAGAAAAAAACAAATTCCTACACTCCACACTAGCAAAGGAATATTGAGTCGCCAACATTAAGTATAAATGGCATACCACTAAACCAACACGATAATGTAAAGTTTCTGGAATTGTTCTGCAGGACAATATGCTTTGGAAGACTCATTGCCAAGACCTTGCAAGAAATATTTCAACGAAAACATATTTATTTCGTTCACTAAAAGGTTATTTATCAATTGACACGTTGCTTTCTGTGTACTATGCTGAGGTGCAGAGTCGACTTAAATATGGTATTGTTTTGTGGGGTACATCGCCTACTGCTCACGAGGTATTTGTAGCACAAAAAGCAGTGATAAGATCTATCGCAGGAATAAAAAGGATCGAGTCGTGCAGACCAGTGTTTGGTGTTTTAAATATACTACCGCTTCCATCATTATATATACTTGAAGTGTGTTGCTACATTCATTGCAATAGACATCTTTTTCAAACCAACTCTGCTATTCATTCACATCATACTAGGTCAAAAAACAATATACACAGACCAGCTGATACTCTCCATTTAAGTAGCTTAGGTCCGAATAATATGGGAATAAAACTTTATAATAAAGTCATTTCTTTAGTAGATTCTTCTGCTACAAGTAAACTTTTCAGACTCAATCTCCTGCTGTATTTGAAACAATATAATTTTTATTCCATAGAAGAGCTGCTCGCAATTTAATTTAATTAATAGTGCTGTCAGTTATCTCTGAATATTTATTTAATTTCTTTATATTTTTGTTTAGAATTAATTTATGTTTACGTAGAATTTTTGCTTGTTGTGCATGGCTTACTTTTTTTTTGTTTTCTGTTTTTCATTATTTATTTTTACTATGCGTGTTACGTAAATTTTAATTCCTCTTTATATAGATGTAGAATTTTGTTTTAAGTTTATTTAATTTAGATAGTGTTTATTTTTGACGTTGTTACCGTTTTCTTTCTGTGAAACAACAATAAATATTATTATTATTATTATTTTTTTTTTGAACCGCCTTGTCACACGACCTCAGCCCCAAAGGCTGGGTTCTTTTCACCAGTACCCTTTCACGCTTGGGTATGGCGCGGTCGTTTACTTTATTGAAACAAGCATACAAAGTAAGTATATAACATAATACCTAAATCTAATATCATCGAAGTGTCATTGATTATACGGTCAATTTGTATGTTTTAGTGTGGTTATTGATGGGTTTCTCGTAGCTGGTGAAGGCGACGGCGGTGATTGTGGATGCCACGCAGCTCGCGATACGTGGCACCCTAGTCTTTCCAACCACTTCCTCAACCTGAGGATTATGATGAGAAATCTAACTTATCGCTGTTGGTAGTTAGCTTCGTGAGCTCGCAGGATTCGCAGTGTGCCGAGGATAACGTACTTTGCATGGCAAAGTTAGTACTTGTGCTGTTTTTTTGTCTATCTTGTAATTCTTTGGCTGCCTGTTACTTCATAACTCATTCCACCTAGGACTCCAATTATGATGGAATGAACGACACATGAAACGGGGAGTGAGTGAGGCGCAGTTGAAATAGCAATCTCTATATTTCTCTCTTTTCTGTTCTCTTTTTGTGTAATGTTGTTCCGCCAGGCATGAAAATTCCAAAATATACATCTTCTTTTCTTTTAGGTCCTGAATGACCATGTCTGGCTTATTGGCTTGTAATTGAACTGGAGTATTAAATGGGAAATTCCAGTAGATTTTAGCATTTTCGTTCTCAATCATTAAAGGTATGTCCTGGCATTGGAGGGGCGTAATCGGTACTGTCAAATCCATACAGATGTCGAAAATGGGCGTACAGGACTCGCAGAGCCGCATATGTCTCTGAATGTAAAGATTGGTGCATACTTTGTACATGTCGCTAGGATGTGCATCGTCGTCTCCTCGCGTGCATGGCAAGCCCTGCAGCGCGTGCTGAAAAGTTCCTGTCCCAATACAGTTTTCCGGTAGTTTAAAGAGCTATATACCCCGTCTTGCACGGCAACGATGTAACCTTCAGTCTCCGAATACAGTTCCGGTGCTGCTAGAAACGCAAATGTTAGGTGCTTGTCAAGTTCTAGTCTCCTGATGTTTTGAAAAAATGCCGTGCAACGATTTTTCTAGATGATCATTTCTTAGTTTTTCGTCCATTGCTTGTTTTAGGCGGTATTTTGCTGCCAGGGGTTCATCGTTCAATAAGCTGTTTGGTGGCTGGGGAACGGTGTTCAGTCGAAGCGGAATTTTGAGATGTTCACAAATCCGGTTGACATACTTGAATAGGACAGCACCTTGCTCGCCCCTTTCCCTCTCTCTCACATATTTCAACAGTGGATCTGATATTCTAACTAATTCACACGCGACAGATGTTACTATGCGGTTATGTAATAGCTCGATATTGAGTAATCCTCTACCACCTTCACATCTTCTCATATAAAGCCTCTGGACAGATGCATTTGGATGATGACTTCGTTTATTTGTTAAAATTCTTCTAGTGTCTCTGTCTAGTTGTAATAATTCATTAACGTTCCACCTGATTGTTCCGAACGTATATGAGATGATCGGTATGGCCAATACATTTGTTGCGGTGCACTTGTTTTTTCCCGTCAGTTCAGAAGACCATATACGTTTTACAGTCTGTTTATATTTCGTTATTAGGGATTTTTTAATTGATGTTAAATCGTGCATTTGTTTTTGTTTTATTCCGAGGTATGTGTATGAGTCAGTTCGGTCGAGGTGGTGGATAGCGGTACCATCCAGTAGTTTTAAGTGCTCTCCCATTTCCAGGCCTTTGCCCCTCTTTATGTGCAATATCGAACACTTCTCCTCTCCAAAGGACATGCCAATGTCCATAGCGTACGCATGAACTTCTTTAATCATTTCTTCCATTTCCCTTCTCCCCTTTGCATACAATTTAAGGTCATCAAGGTACAGTAAGTGTGTTACATGGTGTCTTCGATTGTTGGGCTTGCCTGCTAGGTATGCCCTAGGTATGTATAGATAATACAGCTAAATTTTATGTCTTATTTCTCGATGCGGATATCGGATATCGTCAGGGTAACTATGATTTCGACGGAAGTTTTAGCTGGTAAATAAATAAAAGCGAATCTATACATTCAAAACAAAAGATCAGTCGCAAAATTGTACCCTGCAGAATACCTACGGTAACACATAGATAAGCTTAACTGATGCGATATTCTAAGTGACGTAAATGTGACTAAAATTTTGGATTTTGATATCCTGTCCGTCACTGCAGACAAAACAAATTTGACCAACAGAAACCTTTAAAACCAAAAAAATAATTGTTGCAGATGTACAATAAATCAAAAGTAGCATTCCTTATATCTTGAGAATTAGTAGAACGCCGAAAAAGGAAATCCCTATGAATTATTTTGACTTCATCCTCGTTGAGAAATGACGCTCAAATTTAACGCAACATTAATTATCTCGGCCCGAGCCGAGACGTGACGGAAATATCCGAAAAGCCGGAAAACGTCGGAAATGTAAACATACATAATTCCGAAGGAATTAAAGTTTTACCGTTACACCGATCGTAAACCGTAAATTTATATCGCGGCCCAGTTCTGAATGATTTACGCCCGAAAACTGCCGCTGCCGTGGTAGGTCGTCTCGTTGCCGCGAGATCGCGCGCGCGCTTCGCCATACGCGTTTTGTCCGAAACAATCGCGAGAACGACGAACGTACCACCGTGGTGTTGCGACCCGAGCATGCATCTTTAAAGATCGCCGACAAGAGAGGAGCAGCGTTGAGAATGGAATTTCGGAAGGGGACTGGAGCACCGGAGGCGCCTACATGTTTCCGAATATTTGTAGAATCAACCGGAACACTGGCTGGAATAGAATACTAATGCGATCGGAACGAAATTCTGTTTTTCATAGCGTACCCTGGAAGTCGATAGTACGTGAAAAGTTCAACGGTCAAATGTCACCAAAAAAATATATTCAAGCGTTAGTTTAAAAAGCATTTGTACAATCTTCTGACTAATGAAAACCACAATCCTTTCGCTATTAAACTAGATAAGATTCATGGCAAAATTTGGCGGATGCGCCAGTTAAAATCGACTAACATACTGCTGTGAACTGGCGCCCGCGTTTCGCAAATTCAGATGTGTCATGTTTACTCCGATCAGCCTTTGTCAATGTTTCGGGAGAATTTTCACAGATATTAATGTTTAGTTTTATACAAGATTTAGTTAAGAGTTAATTGTTTGATTTATTTAATTACGTGTTCAGTTGTTTTAAATTAAATTCATTTATTTAAATGTCTAGCGCTCGCTAGTTTGATCATTGTATATCCTAGTATTTTCTTCGATGAATGGTGCGCTGCCGTGCACGTAGTCGTGAGTAGATTTATATATATATACGACTGTTAACCTTATCTCAGTTCCTGGCAGACGCAACGTGAGTAGACGTAATTTTATAAATCTTTGCAGCCTTTTTGTATTACATTTATATATTGTAATTAATTCGTATTATTGAATTTATATTGTCCATCAAGAAACTCGCTTAATAATAATTGCTGTTATATTGTGTACACAATTTAGTGAGATATAGATCATTTATTTTTTCGTGCAGGAAGATAGATTTTAGTTTTAATTCCCTCATTATAATTTTTTTTAAAGAGTTCATTTTTGGTTTTCTTTTCTAGTTTGCTATTTCATTTTTATTTTATTAATCACCTCGGTTTGGGTGAATAGAAGCATTGTGCTTGCTTTAGTTTTCAATTTTGTAAATTTTTGGTGTTTCACGATATTATTTTAATTTGATATCACGTGGTTTGATTTGAAAGATATTGGATTATCGTCCTGGACAACTTAATTTTTGTTGCTTGATATAGGAATTAGCATTGTCCTATTGTAATTTAGAATCAGTTGCAGTTTTTGATTTAGACCAGAACCCTCTATTCACGGTTTTTTTTTTCTGCAAAATTTGTAATTAACATTTTTTTTTCTTTTTTTATATAATAAAATTCTTGGTTGTTTATTAACGTCATTCAAAATTCTGTTCTTTTATTTTTAATTAAACCTTTTCAATTTTTGGGGTATTTAAGAAAGTCTTTCACCCACAATTACTTTTCGTGATTTAGATTCAAGTTTTGATCGAGAAGGTAACCCTGAGTTTACATGTTTCTTTTGCGCGCCTTTTAATTTTTTATCTGTTGAGCTAGCTAATTTATTTTATCATTGTTAATTTTCATTTTGCAAGTTCATTTCATTATACAGTCAGTACACAGCATTGTGTGTGCATTTAACTGTTTATTGATAAGGAATATAATAATAATAATAATTTATTTTCGTATAGGTAAAACCCAATTACAGGAAAAACATAATGCGTACATCTGCAATATGTACTACACATCCGTTAATGATATAAGTTAAATAAAGATCAAACATTCAAAATAATTACAATAAATTCTCACGAGCTAGACTGGTGTAAATTAAATTTATACTAAAAAATAAATAAGAATAAAATAAGAAACCATCTCACCGCATACGTTTCTTCAACTAAATAATATAAAAACTTCAAAAATTTTCTTTGAAACAGACTCAATGCGTTAAATAGTGAAGAATAAATTGGAAACCAAATAATAATCGCATATCCACTTAGATCGAATTAATGAATAGAATAAGTGCTAAGTGTAAGTGTATTTGAAAGTCTCTGCAATTCCGATAAATGAAGCCAAAGAGTTTAAAACATTCACCAACAATACCCTCGATATGGTTAGAAAAGGATAGCCTAGAATCAAATAAAACGCTCAGATCCCTAAAATTGTCAGTGGATGCTAAAATAGTGCCGTTCATAGCGTAAGGAAAACAATGCGTTTCACTTTCTTTGTATAAATCATGGATGTGCATTTGGAAATGTTCAAGGAAAGCCTACACCTATTGCACCACGATAGAACGGCATCATTGTCATGCTGAAGAACTTCAGTATCTATTACAGAGTTAATTGAGGTAAATGAAACTGAATGTTGGTAACTAAATCATTAATAAATATTAGAAATAAGAGAGGCTCCAAATTAGATCCCATTGGTGCTTTCCCCTAATCCTTGTTTGGAAAGCACCTTAAAGACAATAAATATACTTTTGACGTAGAAAATTATTTTCAAATTTTGCATACCGGTAAAGCTGGAATCTTTCGAATTAACTTGGAAGCTTTAGAAATTGTAAGGCATCAAATTGAGGGTGAAGAATTTTCTCTCAATACACAGATTATTTTCGATTCTAATCCGACATTCAAAAAATTACTAGAAAAATGACAGGTAGTCAGTTCACACATATAGTATTTACAATTTTCTTTTTCTTTACTCTTCTCTGTCACTCTTTAATCTTTTATATTTTACATATAGATGGCGTAGCTGAGTTTTCTAGATTTTTCTCCCTTTATATTTACATTTTACTTTCAAGAAATTATAGATTAAAATACATTATTATTTTATCTTTGTTTTATTTTAAAGCGTAGTTTGTCCGTTTGGAATGTGTGTTAATAAGTTATATTTATATAATTTTATTTAGTTATACAATTCAATTATCACTTGATTTGTTTTTAAATTGTTTTATAATCGTATGTAAGTATTGCAATATTTTATCTTCTTATTTTACTTATATATTTTCTAATTTATTAATTAATTATGTTATATACTAATTTACATAGTTTTATCTATTTTATTATTCATTTTAACTTCAATTTAGTTAATTTACATAATGTTATTTGCTTGTTAGATTTCTTCAGCTGACCTGAAGATGTCCCTTAATGGATGAAACAGGTTGAACGATATTGAACCATTTTCCTTTCATTTTCCTTGTAATTATTTTCCTGTTATTCGATTCAGATGAAGTAGCAAAACAGGGGTACCTACATACATATGTATTATCTTTCAGAAGAATGTAAAAGAAATGGAAAAATGGTAGTTACGTCAAATATTTTTAATCCAATAAGAACAGGATGTCGTTCTTATTGGATAAAATTGGATTGATAGCGAAAAGATTGGCCACCTTAGAATGTTATTTCTAATGTCGTAGTCTTTATACTATAATATGGCAATTCTATTGCCAATAACAGGTATTGTTATTTCTTGGCACCTTATCACATATCAATGCCATCACAGTTAACGATTAACACAATTCCTACAGCAATAATTTATTTTCGTGTTCTCTCCAAGACTTGTTGATATCCCGAAATCGTTCCCCAACCGCTCCTGCCATTGAAATATCGATTATCTCTCCAGAATTAATATTAACGTCCTGTTTACTGCTTACGAGGTTATGTCGACTCCGAATTTCGCACTGCCGAACTTTCTATCAATCACATAGCGAGCTGGAGACGTGAAACCGAGCCGAGGGGCGAAAGTTTTCCTAATAAAAAATCGCACCAACCGCCGCTGCCGCTCTAGCAGAGGCGCCGCATTCCTCCTGTCACTTGTTGAACGTCGATGCATTAATCATATTTTATTAAATATTTACGGAAGGGCGAACGAGGTGCGCGATAATGCCGGTAATTACCTGAATTCCGATTTCGTGTTTGTGCCTCCTGTGACGAGGAAACGTGATTAATATCACCGCGAAATATAACGTGTTACTCCGTTCGATGAGGACGGAATTGTAGCGTTAATAATTGCTTTCGCGGGAGCGCGCAGTTAATTTGCAGCTGTAATACTGAAACTGGAATAGACATTAATTGGTATTGGGGCATGACGATAATTACAGTCTTTTTTTTATTGAGTATGATTTAAAGAGGGTCTTGGTAAGGGCTATTAGCCGGATAAGCTGGTAAGTATATATATTGGCATAACTTTTGGCATAGATTCAACTAATTTATTTCACAGAAAGCAGGACACTGTCACGAAAACTTCAACTCTCTATTATGTATGTATATTATTTTATGGTTTGACGTCTCTCTTGAAACTTGCCCTACAATCTACCTAAAAACTGTATAATTATAATCACAAACATACCTGAGCGTGTATTATGAATCTTATTTTACCTTTTAACCAAGGTATTGACACATAATATATAATAAAATTCCTAATCAGTGAATGCCTTTTATTCTCTACAGGAATTCTTAAATTTCAGAATTACTTAAGTGCTTTTTTAATCTAAGGTTTTCCTTATTTTACTGTCTTCACTATTTATAATTTTTTTTAAATGCTCTTGATAGAATTGTTATTATTATTGTTATTATTATTATTATGACTATTATTATTATTGTTATCATCATCATCATTATTGTTATCACATTTATAATTATTACATTTCACTATTTGCATTAAATTTGTAGTTCCTAAATACAATAGGGTTAGCTTTCTTTTTTTCTAATTAGATTTTCAACTATTAAATTGTATTATTTTTTCCTTTTGCATGATTTTTTCTATACCATTGTAATGATCTTTGGAGATAATAAAACTTACTTACTTACATAAACAATAATTAAATTACCTCAAATTGCTGTTAATGTTACCCAAATAACAAGTCAAGTTAGGAAATTGGTACCATCACAAGTGACAATATTTGACGAATTATTCGGTATTTTTCCATATACTAACGTACCATACAGCTTCATAACATTTGTCGAACCACGTTTTAACTTTTTACACGTGGCCTAACCGCCTATTTACCGTTCAAAATCGGTCGCGAAATTCGGTAGGACGGTTTTGCCGTGTGACAGATACGGCCACCATTGCATGAATTCGATCAAACCAAGTAACGCGTCCCCGGTAAAACACCCCTTTATAAATTGATTCATTTTCAAAAAAATAACGCGTTTCTACCCTATTTTAGGGTTCCAATTGTAAGATAAAGGACACAGAAAGGGTATTCGACAACAATTTCACACCAGGATACGATTTTTGAGTCGGATCGGCGTCACTTTCATAATTAACGATTTCGGTCAAATATGAGGTGCGATCCCCGCAAAACACGCTTCCATAAATTGGCTCATTTTGAAGAAAATAACGCGTTTCTACCCGATTTTAGGGTTCGAACTGTAAGATGAAACATAAAAGAAGCCGCTTCGACATAAAACCCACTTGCAAGTGGCGCCTCAGTTTAGCAGCGATCGCACAAAGTTGGGGTAATTGTAACAATCGAGATCGATCGAAATTCGCGAATCTGACGTTTCTCTGATCGCAGTGACGTTCTGTTCGCTGCACCCACAAAAATCGAAATTTCGAAATATCTTTAAGTTATAAACAAAGTTTTTGAGAGAAATCGTGATAAGCCGTTGTAGTAGCGTCGTCACGTCTAAGTCTCCACGCTTCGACGATCTTTACTTTGCTAGACTAATCCGGGACGGTGTGTGAGTGGGTCCGAGCACGCGCTAAATGAGGCACATCCTTTGGGCAAGCTTTAGTAATAGTATTAACTGAGATACTCTGTTAGAGCGGCAAAAATGGGACTCTCTGTAGATGAAACAAAAGAAAAAGGGAAAGAAATATTCGCAACAAACTAACAATTAAATATAAGTTATTTTCGTGAACTTATTAGTAGGAATTTGATGTTAAAACTTACAGAGTAGTCATGGTCGACTATGATCTATTAAAAGAAAATATTTTTAACCTTATAACACTTTCAGTATACAGGGTGCCGATATCAAGTTTCTTATTTTAAATGGAATGGTCCAATTTTTATGGATCCAGTGCGTTGCTCACATTTGTGATGAGTTTGTTTTAATGTATCCTATTCCTAAAGCTAATCGTTTTTAATTTTGTCAACATTTTGACGTTTACATTCTTTCCAATAAAATTAAATATCTTATAGGCTATTAGATATGAAGATATTCTACTAGTGTGGATGCAAGTATATGGTTATAGGTATTGACTGCGATGCCGTTAACTGCAATATGCTATACAGAGTGATCAGAAACTCATGTACAATATGGATATCTTTAAGGTGAAAAAAACATTTCTTTTTCAAATGGAATGTTGTATTTTTCAGTGCGCATTGAGATGCGCCCACGATTCTAACATCGATTTAGTACCAATCTGTGAGTTTTTAAAATATCCCCACTTACTTCATAAAACCGACAGAAATATGCCAAAGTTACTACTATAAAGCTAGTCTCTCTTCTTGCATTCATTTGTAATAATACTTGAAGTATTTATTGTGACTAGTTTCCTTATTATAAACCTTGGTGTACTACAAGGTTCTGTCCTGGGTCCCACACTTTTTTAGTATATATAAACGACTTGCCAAAAACTTAAAAAAACACAGAAAATGTTGTATTGTATGCTGATGATGTTAGTTTAATTATTAAACCAGAAAATATTGATACAATTAATGACATGGCTTCAGCAACTTTAAACACAATTACTAAATGGATGAATTCCAATAAGTTAATAATTAATGAACAAAAAACTAAATTTGTATATTCTCATAATAGAACTAAGTCTATCGATACGATACAAATAAATGATGATGTTTTTAATTTAGACCCAAATTTTTAGGAGTAGTCATAAACGAAAACTTAAAGTGGATTGATCATATTGATAATCTTTGTAGTACTTCATCAAAAATTTGTTATGCTTTGAAACAACTCAAGAAAAAATGTAACATTAGTTCTTTATTGACTTTTTACCATTCTAATTTTATTTCTTGTATGCGGTATGGGGTAATTCACTGGAGATTATCACCACACTCTGAAAGAGTTTTCTTAATTCAGAAGAGAGCTTTACGAGTTATTTATAATCTCGGCTACAGAGATTCTTGTAAGGAATATTTTAAAGCTAATGCTCTTTTAACTTTTTATGATATCTACATACTAGATTTATTATGTTTTGTATTCAAGAATAAGTAATATTTTAACTGCAGTAATATTAATCATAGATATAATACACGAACAGACAACTATTACCTTCCAGCACCTCAGAGAAGGGAAATCTTCTAAAAATGTACCTACTTTGTAGGATGTAAATTATATAATAACCTTCCCACTGATATAAAAAATATTGCTAACTTTTTTCTGTTTAAAAAAGCAGTTAAAGACTATTTACTTAATTTGAATTGTTATTGTGTTCAAGATTTTTATAGCACGTAACCTATTTGTTTCTGATGTGACGTATTTCTTGCTTATACGAGTTGTCTCTTTTTTTTTCTGTCACTTGTATACTGCCTTTAGAAATAAAATGTTTATTATTATTATTATTATTATTATTAGTAGAAGTAGTAAAATTCATTTAATTGTGGGTAACATGCATCTTAATTAGCCATGTTTATTACACTCTAACAAACCAACACATTGTTCATGTTATATGATAGCTTATGCTTTCAAAATCTTTTTACATTATTTGCATACAAAGTTATTAAATTAAATAGAACAAGATTGATAAAATATTATCGTTTTGCCCTGCAAACGTTCATTTAAATTATTTAAATGACCTATAACGTCAGTTACAAAAGAAAAATCTCCATCCCTCAGAAGTAAGCAATCAGAAATTGATTACTCCTGTCTCAATATTCCAAAATTAAATTTCTTAAATTGCAAAACTTGGCTTCATTTGCTTAAAAGCAGGATATTGGGGAAATACCGTTAGATTACCAACATTGCACAACGATTATGCAACTATCCAAACTTTCCTTGTCACGGCAAATTTAATAGCCGGTAAAGTTTCTCCGTCCAGACTATTCGGAGTTTCCTAATTTGCGTTTGCGGATAGCTTCTTGTCCAGTTTCGCCATCAAATTGGTCAGCTCCATAACAGTTTAAGGAAGGATCAACCGACTAGTCGGGGGATGCGATAGTTACAGTAAACTAATTAGGTTAAACATAATCGATATTGGCCATCCGAAGTTGGGGAGTATCTTTTTTTTCGTCTTTGCTGGTTTGCAGTACGGATTTCGCTCTGAAATAGCACGGGAAAGACATCGATAATCTTGGTCCTCGTTGTTATCCGCCTAGCATCGCTCCATGCAGATGACGGAGCGGTCCCAGTCGATCTCGCTCGGGCTCTCCATTGAACTTTGACCTTCTCGCGCTCCGAGCTATTTGTCTTCCTCTCTCGGTCGTTTCTGCCGCCTCCGCTATTGGCGCTGCACTGGCGGAAAGGACACGAAGTCCCTCAAGTATTACCTTCGCAACGGTAGCGAGCGAAGCGGAAAAGCGAAAGAAGCGGAAAGAAAAAGGACGAGAGAGGGACGAATCTACAACGTCTTTTGTTCTTTCTAGCTAAGTCAGGCAGTTCGGGTGTAATTAGACGTGGCCGATTCCATACCTGTGGGGTATCTACAATTTCAACGACGGACAGCGTGCCTAAAATAGCGTGGCTGAAAAATTGGTTTTTCTTGTCAGAATTTTTTCTTATATAATCCTGGAATATAAGCTAGAAATGGGCCCGCTGGTTCGCATGCTAGCGAATTTATTATGCATTAAAATAATATTTAAACATAGCCTACATAGCAGAATGAAATAGATTTTACTGCGACTATACAGGCTATTCCACGTAAGTGGTTCATTAAAAGTTTATGATGTTCTATTATTTACTTATATTTGGGATTTTGGCACCATTATCTGTTCGATTGGAACTATAAATGTGATAACTATACCTTAACCAAAATATCACTTCCGATTGACCGGAAATGGATGTCAACTTTGTTATTTTAAATAGAATGATATACCTTTTTATTCATTTTTGGATTCTACTACCATAAATACGTCAGTTTCCATTAGCTATTCCTATAGCTACATGTTGCCGTTTTTGAGTTATTTAAGTTTTTCTTTTTTTTAGTCATAATCATTGCATCATTGAGAAATTAATATCTCGGTTAATACTGCAAGTAGAGACTCCAAATTTGCTATGTTATGAATGTAGATATAACTCTAAGAAACGGTACGCACACTTTACATTCTAACATACAGGGTGTTTAAAATTGAGGAACAAAGTGACATATTTTCAAATGCAGAAAACTCAGTTTTTTTAAATAGAACACCTTGTATTTTAATTCGAAATTGGGAAGTAAATATCATGCGATGAGTGTAGCAAATTGCTTCATACATAACAGAGTCGACGGGTAAGGTTAAAAAATACCTAGTATCCTAAAGTTGTTTCTGCAAGGATTCTGTTTGTTTAACCCGCCCCAGATTCTTATTATTTGTTCTGCCGCTAGAAACACCCTCATTATACAGTAAGAAATAGCGCCAGTGTCAATGTTCCTTAGTGTTAAGGGTTGATCAAAATAGATTTAAAATTGTAGTGTATTTATTACACTTTGATTTAACACTAAAAAAAGTACTGTACATAATACACTAAAAAAATTTAGTGGTGAAATAATTACACTAACAGGCTACTTAGTGCAATTCAACACTGCCAGAGTGAAGTATATACTCTATCAATGTGACAATAGTCACTTCTTTGGAGTGCATATTGCATTTCGCGCGCTGTAATAACACATGATCAGTTACGATGCGTTCTGATTGGCCAGAATAGTTGTAACGGTTTAGATGTCAGTTGTTTCAGTGGACAAGACTTACATATGTAGGACTTCAGCCGCCATACGGTATTCTAGTTAGGTTATGTATTACATACGTGCTGCAGTAAAAAAAAGGTAATGATTGTCTATATATTATAAACAATACATTTATTTAGAATTGTATTATAGGAGGATGCCATCAGAAAGGGAGAAAGTAAATGGGTCGAGATTCTTATCTATTATCTAATTAATAAAGTGCCGCAGAGTGACTGCATCGTCAGTAGAAGAACACCTGATAGCAAGGATGATAAGATGTTCAACATGTTCAAAAAACTACTTTCGTGTTTTATCGATTCGTTTAATTTCAATATTTATTTTTATAAATATATAATACTGTATATGTATAGAATTATTTTATGTCGAAGTAATTACGTTTATCTCAACGAACACGTTCGTTGCTCTTATTTATTACTGAATAAGGAACTTAATTTACTTTTCTTCCGTTACAGTAGTATTGATAAAACATTTAATAGAGAAAATTACCTCTTTCTAGAGTAACAATCACTATTGATGTTGTTTAATGCACACTAGTAGTGGCCTTACGATCTACACTAAAAAATTAGATAAACACTAAGAAGCAGTAACATTGGCACTAGTAGTGATATACTATATTTACACTAAGGCATATTAAATATCCTTTAACTACTAACACTACTCTTAGTGTTAAAAAAATCACACTATTTAGTGGGAGCCTCCATGAACTCGGCGTAGCTGTAGTTCTAGTGGTTGTACAAATTTTCTTTACTGTGTAGCAAGAAAGGCAGATGAGCCCCAAGAAGTATGGACGTATGCCAGCCTATGATTGAATCTCAGCAAAAGTAAACAGTCTTGAGAGTATTGTATTGATAACTATTCAGAGCTCTCAAAACATACGCTTTAGTATGGATTAACTTTGTTGTTGCACTGCAATGGTTTTCCCACAATAAATTATCTTGCAAGTGCACACCAAGAAATTTTGTATTATTCTGTTAAAGTATCGGATTGCCGTTAAATGTCATTGGTGTACATATTAAAAAATAATGGTCCTAGTACGGAACCTTGTGGTACTCCGTGAAAAAAAGGTAAGCAACTGGATTTGTAGGTTTTAATATTCAAGTTAGTTTTGTGTTTTATTGTCACAAATTGTAGACGCCCGGATAAGTAAGACATAAACCATTTAGCCATGCTAACTCTAATACCATACTGACACAGCTTCTGTAGCAGTATTGTATGCTCAACACACTCAAAAGGCTTGCTAAAGTCGCAGAATATTGAAATAGGATAATTTTTGTTGTCAACTTCGTTCAGAATATTGTTGTAGAAAGATATTAATGCTGTGAGGGTTGATTTGTTTTTTCTAAAGCCATGTTGATTCTGACTAAGAATATTGTACTTTTGCAGAAAATGCTCCAGACGAACTAACATACAATACTCAAATACTGGAGCTCAAACATATAGGTCTATAGTTTGTGATAGTTTGTGTTTCTAGTTTAATATCTATTTATCAATAATAAGTGCAATGAAGACAATTTATTACACATCTGTCATGTGGAATCTAGTGTGGCCAACCTTAGTGACATTTTTGCCTGCCTAGGCAGGAAACGGTGGTTTTCCTATCGCGTTGAAGTGCTGCAAAATGAGTGTTTATTTAATTTAAGAACCTACAATTATATTTTCAAATTAGCGTGGTAAAATAACGCCGTCAGTGACTGGATACGAAACTTTTTTTCCATTTGCATAGAATTTCAGTTGAGTTCAGTATGTGTTCTTAAGTAATCTGTGAAAGTGGGTTTAACACTCGGAGGGACGCTAATGACGCGAAATCGAACAACTTTGCCCCATGCATCATAGAAAAGGATCTACTCTTGCAAAACAAAAAAAGCTTTTGCATTAAGGTCAATAACTCACATTTATGAGCAGGATTTACCACATTAATGATAAAAGGAAATCCGATTTGCTAAGTAACCCAAATTCGTATAACATCACCCTTCTTCCACCGCGTAGTCCAACATTCTCGAGCTCGTGAGTTGTCTATGCTTGCGTAGGATTTCCAAACAAAACTTTCATGCTAGCTAGTCTATATATCCCTGTATCCCCTTACATCTGAACTCGCCCCATTCTCTTCGCGTTCCCTCCTTTTTCCTCTTCCCTTTTCGGCATAGGCGCTCGTCTCTTTCCGCCGTTTCATTCATGATTTCGCGAAAGCGGCATCCGAATTCCCGGACAACGTGTTGCTTCGGAATTATCGTCCGTCGTTTGGTTGGTTCGTTGCGCAGCCCGACATTTATCATCATCGCGATCGTAAACGCCGATGTTGATTTGGAGTTTTGAGTGGACGAGTTTGCCGAGGGATGTTTAGATTTAATTCGACGCGCTACAGATTTCGCGGGTTAGTTGTGAGAACGAATGAGTTTACTTTACGAGTAGCGGTTTTTGCGGATGAATTTATATTTGATGATGATATGGTACTCTAACGTAGAGAAGAAGAAAAAAGTATTGCTGAGTACTGACTGAAATAAAAATGCAAATTGAATTTAACAAGGAAAAATTAAATTAGCTAGTTCAACAGATAAAATTTTAAAAGGGCGCAAAAGAACAATTAATCTCAGAGTTACCCTCGCGAATTAAAACTTGAATCTAATCACGAAAAGTATACTGTGAGTGAATGAAAACTGACATTCTTAAATACCCCAAAAATTGAAAAGGTTTAATTAAAAATAAAAGAACAGAATTTTTAACCCAAAGATGTTAAGGAACAACTAAAATTTATTCAAAAAAAAAAGGAAAAAATACGATTTGTGCAGAAAAAAAAACCGTGAGCAGAGGGTTCTGGCCTAAATTTAAAAACTGCACATAATTCAAAATTACAATAGGACAATGCTATTTCCTATACAAAGCAGAAGATTTGTTTGTTCAGGAAGATAATTCTTTTTTTCAATAACATCCACGTGGTTTCAAATTAAAATAAAATAAATTCTTGGAATACTAGAAATTATACAAAAATGAAAACTAATAGCAAGCATAATGCTTCTATTCACCCAACCCGAGGTGATTAAAAATTTAAAACAAAACAGCAAAATGGAAAAACGGAAAAAATAATTCTATAAATTATAAAGAGAAAATTACAACTAAAATATATATCTTCCTGCACAGAAATAATAAATGATCTTATATCTATAATGTGCACACATCGATATAATAACAATTATTATAAAGCGAATTCCTTGATGGACAGAATAAAACACAAATAATACGAGTTAAAATACGATATCAATTGAATTAACAAAATGGCAGCAAAGATTCAAAAATACAAGTACTCACGCTTACATCTATCAAGGAACTGCCTCACAAAATTCCTACCGCTGCGTACAACGCAGTCGTACAATTCACCGACAAAATCTAATAGAAAAGGCACTAAACAACATGAGCAAATAAAAGACATCTTAAAGAATGAAATTAATATAAAAAACTTAACACTTAAATAAATAAATTTTACAATTAACCTTCAACTAAAATTAATACAAACTAACATTATTGTGGAAATTTCTCGATACAATGATTCAGCAAAACGGAAAAACACGACAAATTAGGCAACTTAAAATACATTCGCGGTAATGTGGGTTGCCACAGCAGTATGTATGAAACTTAGGTTAACGTGGTTAAATAATCAGCGAATCGTGAGCAATTGTCCAAAGTCTGCGAGATTAATTTTTGTACAATATGGCTATTTTAAAACAAACAAAAATCCAAATTAAGAAATAGTTTCGATATTTATTATGTATATACAAAATTTCTTATTTTTATTTTTCGCACGCTTGAAAAAATCAGAAATAAATGTTGACAAGTTTTGTTTAATTGGATGTTTGTGTGTTTTAAAATAGCCATATTATCAAAAAATTAACCTTGAAATCTTTGTACAATTGTATGTATGAAATAAACATAATTACAGATACTAACAGTAGAAATTGATGGGCCAAATAGGAATGCAGAATATATGATATATGCTCAAATTACTAAGAACAATATACAGGGTGGGCCACCACATTCGCGTCGATTTATATACGAGAAGTGGTAACATATTTTCAAATTATTTTGAAGTATACAGGGTAATAATAATAATAATAATAATAATAATAATAATAATAATAGTTTATTGATCTCGTAGACCATACAGGTCAACAGACATTAGTAAGAGCAATAAACATAAAAAAGAAAAATACATGCAATTCCTTGTGTGCCAAAAAAAGAAAAACAAAACAAAAATATAAATCAACAAATTACAAAGTTGACTCAAAGAAGACTGTATATTATGGCATATTTTTATAGTAGAGACTAAATAAAGGCAAGTTGGTATTAGATTTCTTATACCTAACTCAACTCGTTTACGAGATAATTAACTATTATTCTTCAAAATGTAGACCAAAATTTAAGAGGCATGCTTGTCATGCATATATTTAAGCTACATATTTTAAACTGTATTTATTTTTTAACTAAAGCATTAGACTTAATAATAAAATAAAAGCAATGCAAAAAAAATATACAGGGTGAATAAAAACACATTTTTAATTTTCGTAATCTTTAAAGGCAAGTAGCTTTCTTATTTTAAATGGAACACCCTGTATTTATTACCTTATTTAGATTCTAATTTTAACGGTCTTTAAGATTGTATTAATGCTTCCTATACCTATCTGTTATAGTTTCTTAGTAGTTTAGAATTTTATTTTTAAACATTAATTCCTAGCCATTATTTTTTTTTTGAAGTAGGCTTGGACAAAACTATTATTATTCAACATAGATAGACGATTTTCATCAGCCTAATTCTTCAACTGGCTTTTCCTACATACTAATTAAAAGTCATAACTAAGTAAACTTCAGAAATGTACTTTATTAAAACGGATAAACTGATATGTTAAAAACTGCTAATGTTTTAGAAAATGCTCAAAATGAAGACTGTGGTTTTCAATGCAGAGACGTACTCTTTCTTGAAATGGGTCTTTAACATCATTCAAAACGTTTGCTCTTATAGATCGAAATGCCATTCTTCTTCGCTCTCTCATATTGTCGGGCGTGCTTAGTGATAAGTCATAAACAATATTTTTAATGTATCCCCTTAAAATAAATCTGGGCTCATTAGGTCTGGAGATCTTGCTGGCCAATTCTGTGGACCTCCGCGGCCTATCTACCCATTGGGATACTGCCTATCTAATTCATCCCGAAAGCTAAGTGCGCAGGAGTACCATCTAATTACAACCAAAGTCTTTGCCGAATATTAATTGGTATATTTTCCAAAAGTATTAATAAGTTATAGTTTTAAATTGTAGAAACATGGTAGAAACCGTTTAAGAAACCATCAAAAAAGTATGGCCCTATCACATGCTTTCCAACTATTCCGCCCCACACATTAACAGATCATCGAAATTGACGATTTAGAATTCTCAAGAAATTGGGCTTCTCGTCACTGTAATAATGAAAATTATGCCTATTAACTAATCCGCTGTTATGAAAAGTTAACTCATCCGAAAATAACACATAATCGAGAAAATTTTTGTCATCTCCTAATTTTTCTAGAACCCATAAACAAAATTCAAGCCACCGATCATAATCTACTTCCAAACGTTCTTGATGCAAATTGTATGTGGTATGGGTAAAATTTGTTCATCTTTATAATTCTTCTGATGTTCCCTCTGCTTATCCCTGTAGTTTCATTTATTTTTCGCTGGCTTGTATGTGGATTTTCAGCAAGAGATCCGATAACTAAAATATTATTCCCTCCATTTCCGGCAATCGGTTTTTGTCGTTCTGTTTTCTTATAAGACACACTTCTTGCACTTGCAGCAAATTTTCTAAATGCTTATCGAGATGACGTCTGCTGGGATATTTTTGCGCATAAATCTTGATGCTAGCAAACAATTTTCTTCACACTCCCCAATTATTAAAATCATATCAATCCTTTCTGCTCGAGGGTAATTTCTCATTGTAAATAATTAAAATGCTTTTTAAACAATGACGAATAACAGTGATGCATACCTGACAAGTTCTGTTACTGTTAAATGCTTTTTGCATATAATGAATAATAGCGATAATTTTGTCTAAGCCTACTTTTTAAAAAAGAATGGATAGGAATTAATATTTGAAATAGAAAATTAAGAGATAGGTATATGAAGCATTAATACAATCTTAAAGACCGTTAAAATTAGAATCTGACCAAGGTGATAAATACAGCGTGTTCCATTTAAAATAAGAAAGTTACTTGCCTTTAAAGATAGCGAAAATTAAAAGCATGTTTTTGTTCACCCTGTATAATTGTTTTGCATTACTTTTATTTTATTATCAATCCTTTAGCTTTAGTTAAAAAATAAATACAGTTCAAAATAGTTAGCTTAAATATGCATGCCTGTTAAATTTTAGTCTACATTTTGAAGAATACTTAATTATCTCGTAAACGAGTTGAGTTAGAGAGGTACAAAAAACCTAACACTAACTTGTCTTTATTTAGTCTGTATTATCAAAATATGTCATAATATACAGGGTGTTCCATTTAATTTTTCACAACTTTGGTGTGTAACTTTTCTTTGAGTCACCTTGTATAATTCAAAATAATTTTGAAATGGGGTCCTTCTGAAACTGTATAACCTTCAACAAAAAAAAATTGGAAATATGTTACCACTTTTCGTATATAAACCGACGCAAATGTGGTGGCCACGCTTATACATAAATACAGAATGAATGACATTGTGGCAAAAGTAGTATTTCATCTATTGTCCAAAAATAAACTAATGCAATAACGGCAGAGAAACAAGTGTTACAATTAAAATAAATAAATAATTATTATTATTCAAAATTATTAGATAGCAGGAAATCGTGTAAAATATAATTGTTATACCCACAAACAACCTATAGGGAAATTATTTAGTTAATAGAGTAAGAAACATTTTGATTGTTATGGAATCCATATAATACTTAGAACAGATACTACCGTTAGGTGGAGCATCGGGTTTACGAATAAATGTAATTATTTAGTGATAAGTCAAATGTGGTTATAGGTAATCAGTTCAATTTTAAATTTGTAATTTATTTACTACACTGAAACTATTCTTTCATTACCTTTATGTCACTATTTACTTATCACTAATACTAACCTAATTATGGACGAAAAATCGTCATAGTAATTATTCAGCTTTTCTTAAAGTGTGTGTATAAAACCCTATAGATCTGGATGTTCTATCATAAATTGAATTGAATGTTTTCATATGTTTGTTCTACTTTTTATTAAACTGCCGTAAAGACCAGAGTTTAGGCCCTAATCTTAACTTTTTCCTTGTTTTTTCGCCTAAAAAAGCATAGAATAACATACTTCTATAATTTCTGCCAATTTCATATGCATTTGGCCCCACTGAAGGACGTTGAAAATAAATAAGTTTTGATGTTTGAAACATTTTGCAAGAAGGACGCACTTAAGTGCAACCTCAGAGCGTATGAATGCTCCGAAAGGACCTATTAAAGACCACTTTAGCGTTCAAATAGAACCAGTTTCAACAGCTCTTGTTATCGCAGTACAATTCCCAAGTGAGTCTCGTCGAAATGTACATACCTAAGATGAATAAAATCGCAGAAATAAAAATCTTTTCCCCGAGAAATTAGGTCGATGCTTTTCTACTTCTCAACCGCTAAATTAAATAAAGAAATTTCTCTCTGGATGTTTTCTAAAGTGAAGAAATCCCGGAGAAGTTTTACTTTTAACTCGATAGGACAAAAGTTAAAATTCGATTTGAAACGCTGGCGAAACGGTCGCGTACATATTTCCCTCCCGGTTTTCCTCTGGTCTAGTAGGAACGGAAGCCCTTGAATAATTCAGCGTTAGGTTGGCGATCGGTCGACTGTCGATACGGCGACCGCCTTACGCTCGGACGATTTATGTAAACGTGAGGGCCGTATCGGAAGCCATCGGCAACGGGCGAGAACCAGCTACAACTCGTACAGCGGGAGAAAAAAGTAACTGTTGTGCTTGTTAGTAAAGGAACAGATGACGTGAACATAACTTTTACGGAAACAGCAAAATTGAATAACAGAAAATTAACTCTTTTAAAATGAACGAGAGAAAAAACTAAAATATATCTTCCTAAACAAAAAAATAATAATTGATCTTATATCTACTACGTGTACATATCAATACATTAACAATTATTACGATCAAAATTCCTTGATTGACTAAATTAAATTACAGCAGAAATGTTAATTTTACTAAATCAAAATGGCAACAAAGATTTAAAAATACGTCTACTCACATCAATAGTCGAACAAGGAAGTCCTTAACAAAATTCTACAATTGTTTTTCTTACAAAAACCCCCTCTCAATATCGTACAACGCAGACGTATAACATTACAACGACAATATTTAATAGAATACGCATAAAATCAGCACAAGCAAACAATAGATAATTTAATGACTGGAATAATTTTAAAAAATCTTAACATAAATAAAACAACAATGAAATCTTAAACTAAATTTATACAAAACAAAACAAAATTGTGAAAATTCTCGGTAAATTGAAAATCAGCTGTACAAGGAAAACAAGAAATAACCATAATATGCAACTTACAATACACTCAGCAAAAAATGGGTTGTCTAACCGCAGCAGTATGTCTATTTACGATTATTTGGTGGAAGTATTTATACACTCTGGATTATAAAAGGTCTGTTCCAACACGCTGCTTGCGTACAGTCCATGTGAACCAACCTCACAAAAGATTGCAGTTTACGAAAATTGAAATATGTTGTCTGATTGGTTTACGTAAACGAAGACCGTACGGAAACTGCATGTTGGAACATACCTCAAGTACAGATACTCTGTGACATAGAAATTGCAACATCGAGAAGGGAGTATGAATTTTTTGACTGAACTAGGCAGAAATGGTTAACTACTAAAAGGTAGCAATTGACTAAAATTTCAAAGTAAAAGAACAAAATATATTCATAGTTTTTATTAATAATAGATTGGTTACACTGTATTGGTTACACACTTCCCTACTTGAAGAAGAACTTGCTGAATCTGCGGAGGTCAGTGTTTTTGCCATAATGTCCAAAACTTGCTCGATGGGTAAAAGATTCGGAGATTGGGGTAGCCATGGCAAGGGATTGACGTTAGCTTTGTAACGGAACGGGTTTTCTTATCTGGAAACTTTTGAGGATGGTCAGCCCGAATTCATTCAAGACAAAAACCAAATCCCATTTCACAGATAACCCCTCCTGTTCTTTTGACTGACCAGCCACTGCTGGAAAACAGTCTTTTTGTTCGGTAGCGATTGGTTTTAAAAGTTTTAGACAAATATGTTTTCCAACGGTGTTTTCCTCGGTCAGTTGAAGCAGGGCCGTTAGTTAGCCTAAAGATTGACGACTTACCCACCTCGTCGGCTTCCTCTTTCCGAAATGACTTCCCCTCCAAAACTTTACTAGGGGGTACAAATTGAACTTCTATTTTTGAATTTGGTATGGCGAAATAATAGAGTGACTACATTTTTACAATTATATATTGAATGAATTGTGACAATAGAATTAACAAGCTACAAATTAAATAAAATAACTAGTAAAAAAGACAAAACGAAGCACAACTATTTGAATGAATATTTTAATTTTTTATAGTGTTGCCTAACATATGCACTAGTAACTTTTACTTACAAATTTATTTCTTAAGGGAGAGAGAGAGAGCGAACGAGTTACAGTTTTTTCGTATTTGGAATGGTACATCTTACCAACCGATGTGGGTATTAAATCTTCCCGTAATCCAAAATATTTAAGGCACAAAACTTTGCACAACACTCACAGAAATTTTTAAGAAAAGGGGGTTTTTCAAACGGTTTTAGCACAAAATACAACACCTATCGAGGAAAGCTTTTGCTTCCTGTTCTCGAAATTTTTTTAATTGCAAAATTTAAGAAGAAAAATTTGATTTTTAATTTTAAGATATGGAAACGCCCGAAAACGAAGGGGTAAGGCGTGCTTTTCCTGAAGCTGAAGCGGTCCACGAATTAATTGAATTAAAACAGCAATGTAAAGAATTTTTATAAACTTTAGTTGTGACGTCATTCCGTACCGATTACTAGTTCCGCTTCTCTTTACAGGAGGGCGCAAGAATGATCGAAGGCGTTCTTTTTCTGAACTTCAAACGCTCTTCTAGAGAGTAACGTAGGATTCGCTGGTCAGCATTTATAACATACAATAAACAAAGAAGCAGATAATATTTAAAATAATACCGTATTATTTAATTACGCGAGACTTTTAACGAAATAGACTACTATTTCCTGTGAAGTAGACGCTGCTTCAGCGAATGCCACATTACTTATCATCTACGTATTAATAAAATGAATTTAAATACTGTGTATTTTACAGGATGGAATTTCGAATTCTGACAGCCTCTGCCAAACGGTTCGTAGAACGTCTTGCAAAATGAGAACACAGTTTGGCGCACGTGCCTCGCAATATAAAATTCAACATTGTGACGTTCCCCACGTCTTCGTCTGCCCTCATACGACTATGGTGCGTTCCTAAACCAAGCCAAACGCTTTGATTCTGAAGTAAACCGCTCAAAATGTTACAGGGCGACCTTCATGAGTAAACCATTGATCGGCAAAAAAATCAATCTGCTACTGGAGAATCAGCATCTCATTTATTCTTTTTCGAATCCCGATTCCTCTTCTGCGGCGTTTCATATCCTCCTTAGTCCATTCCTTATAGCGGCGCACGATAGTGGATTAATTCCGATTAAAGCAAATTTATAATACGGCCCCCATCGAATTCGCTCACTTGGCGGTAATTATCATATTGGCGTACCTTAGGCATGATCACACTTTCAAAACCATCAATTACAAGCGAAAAACAATAAAATGTACACCTGACAAGATATTAACAATATATCCCGTAGAAATCACATTCGGCGCGTCATCTTTTTCCCTACTAGCAAGCAGTGCGGTTACTTTTTTCTCTAACTGTACGTCGCATTTACACCCAGCGCGTTCTCTCCTCTACCCGCTCTCTCTCTCTCCCTCTCTCTGAAAATCCCGATAACCGTGGCGGGCGCGTGCGTCGCGACGCTGCCACTTCGACCGCTTTGACGTCTTAACCCGACACCGACGGCGCTTCAATTGATTCGCATCAATTTACGGCAGCGGCGCTCTCTTCTGCCGGCCGCGCCGTCGTCGAGCGCACGCAAAATCAACCAAGGACTACCGCGATGCTAGCCGGTTCGACAATCGACGAACGGATCGAGGATAACCAGTGGCGTAGGTGGAAAATTTCCAAAACAGTTTGAATTTTGCGAAAACATATGGCTAGGAAATGTAAACCATACAAATTAATGATACTAGAATATCATCAAACTAAACACATACTGGGTGAGTTTTTTATCTTGAGACAACGGAATATCTCTAAAACACTGCATCAAATCAAAAAAAAAGATCTTAATAAGTGTTAATGTAAAAATTATGTTTTTTATGCTCTATAAGGGTATTCATATTTTTCAATAGATGACGCATAACGCGATTACGTTTGCGCGCCAATGAGTGTTTCTAACAAGAGAGAACGGTTTGTGACGAGTTTACAACCCCACGTTTTTGTAGTGTTTTTTGGAAGTAAAGAATCTTTTCACTATAAACATAGTCTCATTTCCAATATACGAATACATTTCACTATATCAGAACAATAAGATTTGTAATAATGTAGGGGGCTCACTGAATGGTACCGAACTCGATCCGTCATGGGATCTGCATGGGATTCAAGCAAATGGGAACCCTCATTTTGTATTGCAGATTCGGATTCTACGCCATCAAGTATGTAGTTTTTGTTTGAAACTTTTTTTTCGATTCGTAATAGATTGCGCTGTAATCGCCAAATACATTATTGTGAACGTCTAGAAAAAATTCACAAAAAAGAGAAGCAAGCAAACATGATTGTGTTTTTTTTTTTTTTTATTTTAACATAAACTAACATTTCAAAAAGCCATGTGTTGAAAGCACTGTGCCCTTCACTTCATTACATTTTATTTATTCGCAATTGGAATGCTATTCAACGATACAAAACCGTACTTTATTCAATACTTGACAAGTGAATACTGTAAATACTTACACATTGTCCGATCCCCATTTAGATTATTAATTATTGATCCAATACAAATTAGTTAGTGTTGAATATTTTGAACAGTAATGGAGCTACAACATTACAGAGAGAACTGAAATGATTTACATCTATGGAAGAAAGTTGGCTGAATATCGATGATGCTGTTAATCTTGATTCCCACGTTTTCCGACAAGGTTGCGATTCGCGCGCTTCTTTTATACCGAGTCGTTCAACAGTTCTCTAGCGATGGAACTGTACAGCCAAGAAAACGTAATCGCCGAAAAACAATTGCTGGGGAAAATAATGAAATCGCGGTATTACCTGCAAGTTAAAATAAAAAAACACAAAATCATGTTTACTTGCTTCTCTTTTTTTGTGTATTTTTTTTAGACGTTCACAATCATGTTTTTTGCGATTACAGCGCAATCTATTACGAATCGAAAAAAAGTTTCAAACAAAAACCACATACTTGATGGCGTAGAATCCGAATCTGCAAAACAAAATGGCGGTTCCCATTTAAGATTTCAAAGTTGTTCCCCCTCCCACTCTGGGGGGGGTGAGGTGGGAAATCGAGTTTGGCACCATTCAGTGAACCCCCTAAATTAAAAACGACATTGACGACGTGATTTTTGACAATTCATAAACGATCAACAAGCAGATGTATGTTGTATTGTTGTGGAGTTTTATTTTGTTAAATCTCACGCACATTCAGCATTAAATCTGACCAGAATATATCGTTACTTTTTGATTTAAATATCAAGTATCGTAAGTGAGTATTGTATTTGTTAATGTCATTTATTTTTCACTTATATTTGCGATTATTTGCACTTGTTAATTTATGTTAAAAAAAGCCTCCCACCTACAATTATTATGAGGCTCCAGTGCTATGGATAGTGGCATTTAAGAAGATTAAAAAATATATAACATAATAGCATTGGAAACCAGTATTTTTAGAGAAAGAAAAATATATTCTTAAAAATATTAATCTGACATCTCAACTGTTTCGACCAATGAAAGTTTAGAGGCAATTAATGTGTCAAGTTGTAGATGATAATAAATACTGCTGTGTATAGATTAAAGTAAATGAAAAATGGAAAACTGATTTTAAAATGAAAAAGAAGAATAAAATTAGTAAGCTCAACGGACAAGATTTTAATGAACGCAAAAAAACTATTAATCTCGGAGTTACTATCGCGAATTAAAACTTGAATCTAACCACGAAAAGTAAATTGTGAGTGAATGAAATCAGACTTTCTTAATTACCCGAAAAATTGAAAAGGTTTAAATAAAAGAACAGAATTTGCAACCCAATGACGTTAATTAGCAATCAATTTATTAAAACAAAACGGGTTAAATTACAGATGTGCAGAAAAAAACCTTGAACTGAAGGTTCTGGCCTAAAATAAAAACTGCACTTGACTCTAAATTAAAATAGGACAATGCTATTTCCTATACAAAGCAAAAAAAAGCTATTTGTTCAGGAAGATTATCCAATATCTTTCAATTTCAATCCACGAAGTTGCAACAAATTAAAATAAACTAAGTGTGGACAATTACTAGAAATTTACAAAAATGAAAAAGCTAAAAGAAAGAGCAAAGCTTTTACTCACCCAACCGAGGTGATTAAAAAATAGAAATGATGCAGCAAAATAGATTAACGGAAAAATTAACTCTTTAAAAATAAACGAGAGAAAAAACTAAAATATATCTTCCTAAACAAAAAAATAATAATTGATCTTATATCTACTACGTGTACACGTCAATACATTAACAATTATTACGATCAAAATTCCTTGATTGACTAAATAAATTACAGGAGAAAAATTAAACTTTCAATTTCAAAATGAATTACAAAATGGCAACAAGGATTTAAAAAATACGTCTACTCACGTCAATAGTCGAACAAGGAAGTCCTTCACAAAATTCTACAATTGTTTTTCTTACAAAAATCCCTCTCTCAAAATCGTACAACGCAGACGTATAACATTACAACGACAATATTTAATAGAATACGCATAAAATCAGCACAAGCGAACAATAGACAATTTGAAAAAAAAGAAAAAATTTAATGACTGGATTAAATAAAAAAAAACTTAACACTACATAAATTAAAATGATACAATAAACTCTTAAACTAAACTATATTCAAAACAAAATGAAATTTGAAAATTCTCGGAAAATTGAAAATTCAGCTGAACGGAGAAATCAAAACAAACCATAATATATTACAACTTAAAATCACCTCAGCGAAAAGGGTTGTCTAATCCCCGCAGTAGGTATATTACAATTTATTTTACCTATTAAATTCAGACCAGTTGTAAGCATTATAGACTGCTTTAAAACCGGAATTGTCAAAAATATGTTAAATCACCTTCGCGTAAGCCAATTAAAGATTTAAGGTGTCCCGCATAATTTTAAGTAAGTAGTTAACGACATAAAAATAATAAAATTTAAATGGAAAATTTCCAGCCAAAGCCAAGCGTTCAAGTTGCGACGCTGGTAAGTCACAGCCCTCTATTACCGCTCTGATAAGGCGTTTACGCTGTTGGCAGCCTGAATTATCTTACGTAATCACTCCCTCCGTCACGACACTGCGACAGAGAACCAGCAGCGCCCGCACCGACGATATTCTGGATATTGACACGGCCGAAGAGACCGGATGAGCGCGTGGGGTCCCGCCAATACGCGCCTGCAAATGACATTGATGGTTTATATATATATATATATATATACGTTTTTTTTGCGCGCCCACCGCCACATTTCGAAGCGTCCTCGATGCGACGTTTCGGAGCACCCAGCTAGACTCAGCGCGGCGAATCAGTGCGCTCGGTTAATGTTAAAGGTTGACGGCGGAGGCTGACCGCGACCAAAATCAATATAAAAATTCCCTATCGAACGACCGGGTGCGAAATTTTCAGCTATACGAATAGAAGGGCAACGGTGCTCGTGCTAACGGATGTTGTGTTTTCGAGATAACGGATTGGTTTACCGTTCGTCTTTAGATTTCAGACAAGTTTAGTGTTATCTAAAAGGGACGATTTATTCTTGAATTAAATGGCGGTGAATAAATGGTATTGAGTGTCAGAATAAGATCTACTTTTGTCAAAAATATTTTCATTTTCTTTCTTCTTTCCTGTTTTAAAAAGTTATTTTTTGATTTTTTATTGAAGTTAAGATGCTATTAGTGCACGTTTTGTATGTGTACCGTAGTGTCCATGAATTTAGAAACACCAAGATTTTTGTATTGTAAATTGTTTGTCACTTTGACCAGGTTATTGACGTATCAATTTTGACAATATGGTCGCGTTCATCCCACTTTTCTGCTCAGATAGCGACAGGTTATCGATTCGTGATCTAAATTGCAGAGCGATGAACGGGTTATTTTACACACTACAAAATATTACTTCAAGAGCTGTCATTTCTGACATAAACATAACCACAACTCAAAACATAACCTATTCACGATACCTAAACTGTTTAACACTGTTCAAGTTCTATTGCATAAAATAAATGCATCGAAACAGAGATTTGTTGATATATTTAGCCGTGGATGGCAATGAGGTGAATGGAAATCTAATAAATTATGTCGGGGAGGTTGCCAAACAGTTATTAGAACCATTGGAGCCACAAGAAATAGTGGAATACATTCCCCAAATAAAAAGACCAAGAAACGAAGATTTTTCTGAAGCAACGATACCGCGATTTAACGATCATTTATTCAAAGAACATTTTCGAATGTCACGAGCAAGTTTTGAAATAATTAGAATTTAGAATATGCAATTGCATATGTTGTTATTTCTCATTATATTTTAGTATTTACAAAATATTGTCGGATACAATTTTCAATATAGACACGATCAAATTAATTTGGGACTTATTTAACAATCTGGTTGCTAGCAAAACCTGAAAGTTTCTTGGCAGCGGGTAATCGTTTCGGCATAGCCAAGAGTACAAGCCATAAAACATTTAAATAAATATTTATTATTCATTCGTCACTAATCAACTGCCTCAGAACTGCCCGCACGTAATATTAACAAACACATAACCTACATTTCTAGTTTGCTACATGAGCGCTACCAAGCTGAGCGGAAATAAAAATTGCTACTTAAAATGGCGAATGCTTCTGTAGCGCTACGGTATCGTTTCAGAAAAATTCAACGTTCATCATGTTTTAAGTGAGCGAAATTAGATCGATACCAAGGGATGAACGCGACCATTAAGTGTTTCAATTTAACGTCACTATCGATCAGTAAAGTCGAAAATGCCGAGAAGTCTGACAGAAGCTCAAAAAATTCGGGCTCTCAGCAAACTAGAAGAAGGTTGGAGTCTGAGACGCGTACTAAGCGTAACAGAAATGTTTATTGACGGAAATTTCGTCTTTCAGCAAGACAATAGTCCCGTCCATACTAGCAGAATTGGTTACGGGTCAATAATATTAACTTGTTGGAGTAGTCTTCGCCTAGGCGAGACCGAAATCCAGTTCAAACTGTGTAGAATATGGTTCCACAAATAGAAATGAATTGTGTAAAGCGATTCAGCAGGATTGGATAATGTGTGCATTTATTGATTTTTCTAAAGCTTTTCAAATAATGGACCACAATCTGCTGGTGGAGGCTGTGGGGAATTATGGAATTTGTGGAAACTTAAAGGATTGTCTGCAAAATTATCTTTCCGAACAAAACTTTGATTTTTTTTTTGGATTCGAAGAGCTGTGATTTAGTAGCTGCGAGTGAAGGAGTACCGCAAGCACTATATTAGGACCGCTTTCATTTCCCTTACTTGTTTTTGGTAGATTTTGTTTGTCAATGCACACGTGGGTTTGACCGTTATCCAACGACAAGCAACTTATTTACTTGGTGGAGCAATTTGTTATATTTTATTCAAAGCATTAAATACTCTATGTATATATTTAATTGTATTTCCTTGATTTCTGTGTAATGTACCATGTACTTGCACTTTTTTGTATTTGTATAAAATAAATACCTAATTTAATAAATAAAGTTTATGGACAACAATAAAGATTATCACAACAAAAACACTAATAAGGATTTAAAGTTTACTCCCCACTCTAACTTCATTTTTTTTCTAAATCATACCATCAATCTTTTTTCTCAAATTTTCGGTAGCTATTAGGCTTAGAAGCACGGTCATATGCAATAATTCAAAATATTCTCAAAAAGTTTCTCAGCAAAAAATGTTTGCAAGCAAACCATAAGTGATCAAAGTGTGTACCGTTCCTATAAAATATACTGTATGATATGGAAACTGCGACCCCGAGAAACGGTGCGATTGTTTTGACCAAATTTGGCAGAAACGTTTAACTATTCAAAGGTAATAATTGATTAAAATGTTGTTCTGTAAATGTACTTTGAGACTGCACGCAAAGGTAAGTATGGATTCAAATATTATTATAAATAATTATGTTCAAATAATTAACGAAATTAATATGTTTATGCAAATGACTGTAATAAATTTTTAAGAGGAATTTTTCATAGGGAAACTCTTCTTCTCAGGCAGAATTTGAATTTACAATAACAATTCCTCGCTAACTCAATTGGTAGAGCGTTCGTCCGGTAAATGAGTGTGTGTTGGTTCAAATCCTGGGTGAGGAAAAAAATATTTAGTATGAAAAGTTCCTCTTAAACACAACAGTGATTAGCAGAAACACATTAATTTTGTTAATGATTTCATGCTGTAAAAAGCTTGCACATTCTTGCAATTATGTTCAAATATTTACCCATAACCCAATGAAAAATATAATTATTATATATAAATGAAATTGCGAAACATTAAAAAATTCCTTGCTAAACCACACAAAATCAAACACCAACTTCTTACTAACAATAACAACACTCTCTAATTACTAGAGGTGCTGCTCTATTTGGTACACGGATATTTGGCTACCCAGAACTCATCAAAAAAAAAAAATCAGATATTACTTAAAATCCAACATAAACGATTTTTTTTTGTTTTAATATATTTAGGCGACATCACAAAAAAATAATACTTAAATAAACCCATGACAATGACAGTTTTTAATGATTTTCATCCAAATCATCAATATCTAGAATAATTCAACATTCGTCGACGAAATAAAGAGCATAATGAATTACACTCCAACTTATATAGAAACGAATTTATTTATATAATGTTGCGGAGTTGTTGGTTCTACTTATAAGTTGGCGTAGCGCTTCATATACTCAGTATCTACTGTATTATAATAATAATTTTCTCTAGTTGAGAACTTCAACTCGTGGCTATCATTATTGTATATGGAAATTGACAAATGTTTGCTTTTGTTGCAATGTTTGCATTGACATCTTTATTAAAGAGAATTTCTTCCAAAATGTAGTATATTTACTAGAATAGTACAATTCACAGTTAATTTACTTGGATACTGCCTTTAATATTCAAGTGAATGCATACAAGCTAATCATGATCACATTTAACCTCCGGACAAATTAAATGAATCCTATCAAAATGCAATGGAAGAATTCAATTAGATGAGGCTCTCGTTCCTTGTTGTTCTAGAAAAATAGACGCATGTGTAACAGTCTTGATTAAATTTGCCATTGAACGTAAAAAGTCACTGCACAGATCAATCAGTTAATATATGTATATATTGCAATGTTTAGTAATGTTAAGGCAATTCAGAGATTTTCATTACCGGAACTGTATTTTTTTTTTTTTGATAAAGTAGTAAAATGAACAAGTAAATACTAAAACACGACTATCTTCCACAATTGACAAAAGAAAAAGTCTGAAATTCTCTTCTTCGATATCAACAAGTGTCCATAATGCACATTCCACCCTAACAAATCCCATTGTTTATTATGTAAACGACCTGAAATATCTGCCCTCTAAATATATCAAGTATGATAACTAAATTGTGGAGAGTATTAGTAACAATCGTAAAACGGACTTCTTTCAAACAATAGCATCTCTACGACTATGCTTGCATTCAGCTTTCAACATAAGACTAGACTTACAGATATGAGTATGGTATTGTTTTTGTTTGATATGGTTTAAAATTTTAACAGTTCCCTCACATTTGAAGTGCGTAACTAACACTAGCCAAGTTTGAAATATCTGCGCTCGAAATATATCAAGTTTGAAAACTAAATTGACGAGAGTTTCAGTATATAATCGTTCGTAAAACAGACCTCTTTTAAACAATAACATCTCTACAGCTATGCTTACATTCAACTTTCAACATAAGACTAGATTTACAGATATAGGCTATTCTTTTTATTTGATATATTAATACATATTGCTGTGGCATATTTTGGTTTTTAATATTAAGCAGGTACACAGGATTTAAAGCAGTAGGAGTTTTATGTAGGGGTCAAATGCGTGTGCTCTTGACGAGAGAATTTTTTTGTAAGATAAAATCCCATATCTGGAGTACATGATTTTTCTGCAATCTTTAGGAAATAAGAGAAATAAGTGGCCTGTTTGACATGAATAAATGTCAGGATTAATTTTGGCAATTTGATACATTAGCGAATTCGACTGACAAGCATTTACACTGTGCAAATGTATAGCAAATGCGAATTCAAAAGCGAACTAGCGCGGAACAAAATCGCCCTAACGTAAATTGTAATACCCCAATTCGAACTTTGAGAAATGACATAACCTAACCTGTTTGATTCAACTTGTCAAAATTGATAAAGTTTACATATATTATTAACGGTCAGATTTTATTTAAAATTTAGAATAAGAATTGTTACTTTATGTTAGAAAAAAGCAGTATGTAATGTGGAAATGTTGATTTATTATTCATAAGGTTACAAATATAATTTCGTTTATCTTCTCCCAAGCGTTTTTCTTCATTTGCTGCTGATTCTCTGTATTATATGACAAAAACTATCATTTTTATCCAGGTTAGTCTCTAATTCCTCCCAAGAATCAACATTAAATAAGCAGAAATTGTGTAGTACACAACACGCAACAATGAAGTCACTCGTTTTTCGTATGGAATAAAAGTCTGTTCTCATTAATTGCCGCCACCTCTGTTTTAATAAACCAAATGCATTCTCTATTTTAACCCGGGTAGCAGCAAATTTATAGTTATATTTTTTTTCTGCATTTGATAAATTCCCATAGTCTCTGTATGGAGTTAACAAATATTTTTTGATGGGATATACTGAATCTCCAAGAATATGCCACTCATCTTGGCATATAATTGGAGATAAGCGGAGATTTTTGTTTTAAAAAAATTATGTCAGTTTGTCAATTAAGAGATGTCATATAAAGAATTCTGAATAAAAGAATATAATCTGGAACAGAAATTTTGTAATTGATAGTGATTATATACCAATATATTGCTATGATTTATGCAACGTCAGTTAGACAGCATTTTTCCTACATATTGTTAAAGTATCGCATTGGAACACGTTAGACATTTTAATGGTTCCCTCACATTCGAAGTAGGTAGGGGAGGGTGGGGCAAGATGAAATTGAAGTTTGACGTTTGTTTAGGAAGCATCGGCAAATAACTATTTTAATAATTGAAGTCATCTTATGTGAATGGTGTTTGGAATTGAAGAATATAGAAATGATAATAGTGTTCCTTCCCATTCAAAAGATTTATTTAAAAATCCCTATGCAATGGGAAGGTTTGGGACAAGATGGGCACGAGCATATGGTCTTATCTGCAAAACGGCAGTAAGCATCTGTCAAATAATAGCAGTCCTAATATTGACAAGTGCTGTTTTATGTTTGTTGTAATGTAGGAAACTTTACTAGTCGTAATAACAAAGTTATTGCTGTTTGTGCGTGAACTTTGCAATTTCCAAAATTTCATTATTATTTGGATGGTGAGTTCAACGGCCAGTATCGGAAGCATAAGTGAATTATTTACAACTACACTTTTTTGTGCTTATTAATTGACATGTATTGCATGTATTTTCTATAGTGTACTATTTGTTTATTTCAAATATTTAATATGTTATTATAACATAACCAGAAAATGTCCCAAAGAGGCAAGATGGGGCTATTGGTATGGGGATATCATTATCTCACTCTTCAGTCTGATCCATTATGCCTGGATATGCCATTATGCTTTCTCGAAGACATAATACCTATTTCTCATGTTAGGAATAAAGTACAGATTCAATCAAAGCGTAACAAGGGAAAGACAACAATCCTTACAAGCACTACGTATAAAAATCTGCTTACAAAAAATAGAAGCTGGAGAATCCCTAAGGCAACTAGAAGTGCTGAGGGAGAGTTAAAGGAAAAAAAAAAATGACAAAGAAGAAAACAGAAGAGATCAAGAAGCCGAATTTTGTAAGGAAAGCAAAGAGATAGATTTTTAGAAAACGTCAAGGAAATAATCAAGTTCTACTGTTGAGGAAGATGACGCTCAATGTTAGTATTGTAAGGAGAAGTATTGATACAATGCCATCGATGGCGAGGTTGGGTACATGGAGGCTGTGCGAATAACGTGGATGAGTTCGTCTTCTATTGTCTCAATTGTCAAGTTTAATATTCTTATCGTTATTGTATTTTTTATTTTAAGTAGTTCCGCTTTAAAAAGTTTAAGCTTTGTTCCTGCATGTTTTTAAGAATATTTTAAGAATCTATTTTTTTTTACCTATTACCTAGATTTATGGTACGACCCATTCTTAACTCACCTGGAACCCCATCTTGCCCCCATGGTGGGGCAAGATGGTGTATTTATACATTTCTTTTCAAAATTTTCTCACATCAAGAGAACTCATCGAAAAATTGTAAATTCATCCATCAGCAGATAAATGTTTAAAGATTACAAGAAGCGTACTTAGAACCTTGTATATCAATTTGCAATCCTGATGCAGTGTTCTAAAGCTTAATGTTCCCATCTTGCCCCACCTTCCCCTAATTAACACCAGCTAAGTTTCAGTAGATAACAAATCTGAAAGTGTAAAATTGCCTTTTTCTCGCCGATTTCCTAATTGTTTGGATACCATTGTTTTTCCTTTTCGATGTTTATCTGTTCGCATTTCCCAATCTTCCAGACGTCTCTTCGCCCCAAAATCCTTCGCCTTAAATTTGCCGACACATTAAATGAACATTGCCGAAGAATAAACGACAGGCCAGAAATGAGCGGAATCGACTCGGTATCGTTAAGACAACGGCGTACGCGACTTGCGGAATTGTAATTTTCACTTTAAGGAATATCCCGGAGCGCCGTAAACTCGACCGCTTTAGCGGGCGCGGGTTTTATTACGTGTTTCCCACAAAGTCGTCACAGTCAATGGTTTTGACTGCCTCCGGCGTCGTAAAAATAACAATTTCACGAGCGAACGTAGGAAAATTTTACGACGCGCGCCAGCCAGCGTTCGGGCTAGGTGCACTCTAAACTATCATGGGAACAAATAAGGGATGTAATTGCGGATGAGGCGAGGCGATTGTCAATAGAGCGTTCTACGTAGGTGCGAATCGCGTTAAAAGTGTTAGTTTGGCATAAGCAACAATGGTATGTACTCTATGATATAATTGTTACAAGGTAGGCGCCATTTACACCGCCTTTTTAAAATTTTAATTGCAATCAGTCATTTAAAAACGAAAACAGAGAAACAATGTCGTAGCGGTATAAATGCCGCCACGCAAATAGTTACGTTACTTAAAATGGCGTGAACGCTTGAATGTTAAAGACGCGTTGTTGAAGCAATTTCGAGTGAAAAATGTTTAATAAACCTATCAATGCAGCTATTATACAGGCTGTTCCTTAACACTGAGGGAGCTTTTAATAATGCTACCACAAATTCACTTCACACAGGCGTTACACTGAAACTGCTATAACGATAGAAGCTAGCCTGGAAAGAAGGCTAGTTACATCCACGATTGGCAAGACTACCATTGCATACCCATAAAGGGGAGTATTATCTACGTCACTGTGGACTACTGTAGTGGACGACCTAATCCGGAAGCTGACCAAAAAGGATTTTCACTGCCTGGGGCATGCTGGCAACCTTACGATAGTCGTTACAGGACGGGTTCCAAATATTCTGGTGGAACGTACACTGAGAAAAAAATCTTTGTCGTTAATCAATATGCATTAATCCAAAGAAATTTCTTTTAAATTCTTTTAAATAGTAGCAAAGAAATATTTATTACGTACTAAGGAAGCAGAACAAGTTCGAAGAACGGAGAGCATAGCTGAAGCTAGTGTACACCAGCGACACTTTCTAATTGTACGACCTACAGCACAAAATAGAGCCTATATGTTTAGCATGGATAGTAGACGGATCTATGCATTCATTGCCGTCTTTGAAATATATAAACACAGATGTGCGGTCTCTGTGTTTTAAATGTAAAGAAGAAGGCAGTAGTATAGAAAAACATTGAAATTATAAAATAGAGGCAAATAAATGCATCAAAGGCGCATACTTATGCTTGCCGACTTACATCGTTTAGCACAATTCGAAGTTTTTCAATTGCTTACCTTAAATATAATATTATATACGAACAGATGTTGTTTTCTTTACACATCCCTACAGCTTTACTAAATATGTTTGTGTTTTTTAATCTAATTGATTCATAATGATTGTTTTCATATTTATTTTTAAAACGCCGCGGCTTCGTTTTTCGATATTAACATAATGAAAATAAATATATATATACGGTAACCGGCATATATATTGCAACATATGGGATTTTTTTATTATTATTAAAATATTAATAATTTTTTTTTTGGGGATAGGTTGTGCATGTTTGGGAACCCCGAAAGTTCATTTATTTCGGCATACGTCAGGTGACCAAAAAATTAGAAAATATGTTATGAATTTCCAAAAAGTGAGATTAAATGACATGATATCCAAAAACGTTATTTGAAAAAGTTGCTTGAAATTCAATGCTGAGGAAGTTGCTTGGAATTCAATTCTGAGGCTGTGTGCAAATTTGTGTGAAGATATTTGAAAAAACAATGAAAATCACAATTTTTCCAAATATTGTTTAATTGAATTACATATTTCCATTTTTCTCGTTTTTAGCAGCTTAACAGCAGTAATATTTCTAAATCTGGTTGATACTCAAACAATTTTATCAATTTTTGCATAATTAGCAGAGCGAAAACTGAAAAGTACGTTTTCGGTACGACAAATTGTTGTTGCAAGGGACTGTATATAGTACTAATACATGAAAGTTCACAAACATTTGCATTCTAAACTACTTAGCAAACATGATCTTTATTGAAAATTATAATACCTTTTTTTTGTTTTGTAACACTACATGCTCCCATCGAAGGTATTAACATAAATTCTAAAATTAGAGAACAAGGAATGATAAACAGTAGGTAAAATAAAAATAGTAGTAATTACTCATTTACTAGGAAATTAAAATAGTTTACCACATTATTTTGTCTGTTTTAATTTCAAAGCTTACCTTACTTATAGGAAACAGAACGATATATATGCCTGACAAGTTGTTCATTACTATTAGTTATTGTTTAAATGTTTTTGCTTAATAAGCATTCATATCATTAGCTAAAAGTATTTTATTATTAATCATTTACTTTTATCGAGTTTCATAGACATTAAACTATTTTTATTTTACCTACTATTTATTATTCCTTGTTCTCTAATTTCAAAACCTACTAGTTTTAGACTAACGGTATCCACTTTAATGCCGAAAACAAAAAAACTGTTCTAATTTTCAATAAAAGCAATGTTGATTAAGTGGTTAAAAATAAAAATGTTTGTAAAATTTTATGTATTACTTCTAGATACAGTCCCTTGCAACAACAACTGTCATACGAAAACGTATTTTTCAGTTTTCACTGTTAATTATGCAAAAATTGACAGAATTATTTGAGTATTAACCAGATTTAGAAATATTACTGTAGTTGAGCTGAAAGTTTGAAAACAAAAAAAGTGAAATATGTAATTCAATTAATCAAGATTTGGAAAATTGTGATTTTCAATTTTTTGAAGTATCTTTACAAAACTGTAAAAAGTTTTTCCGGGCTGTTGAGCCGTGGTCTTGTGGAATTACTTTCGTACGTTTCGTTCACATTTGCAGTGAACATCTTTAGCGGGGAGGTCGAAGTTTCCTTCGTGATGGTTCGTCGTTTAGTGACGTTTAGTTATCTTTACAAAAATTCGCATACCGCCTCAGAATTGAATTCTAAACAACTTTTTCAAATAACTTTTTTCGATATCATGTCATCTAACCTCACTTTTTGGAGATTCACAGCATATTTTTCATATTTACCCTCATACTAGTGGTCACGTGACGTGTGTCAAAATAGATTTTGGGGTTTCTAGACATGGACAACCTATCCCCCAAAAAAGTTTTAGTATGTTTTAATAATAAAAAAAATCCCATATGTTGCAATATTTACGCAGGCCACTGTATATAAAGTAATCGTTAATTATTAATTTAAACCTGCATTTTATATTTATGCCTATCACTGCTGTTCGATTTACGACTAATTCAAATTTTGTATTTCTTTTGAAAAAATATTGTGAGACTTTTGAGGTAAAATCTTTGGAACTAGGGAATTTATAATCGAAATATAATTTTATCTTGTTATTATAATATTAATAAAAACACACTATTACTATAACCAATAAAAAATATCTCTGACGAGCGTAGAACTTTTCGTTCTAATATCTGATATAAAAAACGTGGTTTTGAATGCATCCTCCTTATATCTCTTTCATTATTTAATGTCAAAGGAGGAAGCCGGAGCGAATTAAGAAATTGATATGAAATCGTCAGACATCAATTAGATTCAAAAATATAAGCATAACGGAGATATGCTTTACTGATTTCAGTATAACTGGATACCTTAAATATTTTCATGCGATCCATTTTGATACATTCATTATTATTTGCATACGTGTAAAATGAATAAAAGTAGTAAACCCAGTGATATTCCTATTTATTGTATAATTAACATGCCTTTGGTCTAGTTCCTAGTTTATTTCTACGCGAAGATAACAAATACATAATAGATGCATTCAACTTCGCACATTAATAAACACAACCTAAGCTTTTTTAAAATAACAGACAGCACATCTGTGTTTACACATTTCGAAGCGGCCGGTTAATGCATAGATCTGTCTACTATCCACGCTAAACATGTAGGCTCTATTTTACCCTGTAGGTCGTACAATTAGAAAGTGTCGCTGGTGTACACGTTGAAAGGGCAATTTGTCGCAAGAAATGCTATAATGCTGTAATAATTAGATTTTATACCGGAATCTTTAATTACAGAAGCTCCAATGTTTTTCGTGTTGTGGGTGCTCTTACGAACTTTCAGTACCCATTAATAAAGGAAGTACAACCATTCTATAACTGATTTTTAATAAAGTTCATTTATGTTAGTATTTTGTTTTATTTATTTTAAAGTAACATAAGCGGGCATAGGTAAATACTTTGAGTTAAAAACACATAAATTTGAAAATAAAATCATGTCAACTATATTTACCTGGTCATTTTGTTTTCTTAGTGACAACAGCACTGCAATTGTGAAATTTAACGTAGCTAAACTAAAATTCTTTCCCAAAATGGCGTAAATTTCTTATTGCAATCAAGTAAATAACAAACATTTGAAATATTTTAACTTTAAAGAATTAAATATGTTATAAAAAGACAGCCAAAATAGTTAATTGATTTTAATAAAGACTCTATAAACCTTGTTAAATGAAATTCCTGTAAGATATCTATAATCGATTCCCAGCCATCGTCTTTTGGTATCTGGTAAATGATCTTATCTATTGGGATCCATAGTACCAAAAAGCACATTGATCTTTTCGTGATATACAATTATTGGCCTTGAATTTGACGGTAATAAGCGTGGGTTTTACTTTTTATATATTCACCACCCTCTTCATAAATTATGTAGCTTCTGTCCTTTTTAATGGTGTTCAGTGCTTGAAAAAATTATGGTAGTAAGCTAGAATTATTTTGTCAGTTGTCAAGTAAAGTTGTCAAGTCAGTTTTTGATTAAAAAGGTGAAAGTCAGTGCAAGGTTTTATTTTTAAGCTTAGTGCGGGGTTTAAGTGTTAAACAAATTAAAATATTTAACACACCCTCATATTCATAAAGAACTGTCACCAAAAAAGTTAAAAAAAAATAAGTTTATACGGAATTTACACCCCGTGAACGATGAAACAAGAAATAAAACAAATGGCTTCCTTTATACTTGTCGACTTATGCGGATATTTTGCTTAAATAATAGCATCTGTTCCTACGAATCCATCTGGTGATGCACTTAAGAATCTACGTGTATATAACCACAACCTTGTGGGAGAGACTTTTATTGACAATTGCTCCTCTAAATGTCGAAGGGCTATTGGTTCATTCTTTTGCCTCATTGTATGGCACGAACACTCTTCAAGTTATATTTGTTGAGCAATAATTTAAAAAGTGAAGGATATCTGCCCCACCTATATGGCTATATATAAAATGGCTAGCAATTGATTGATGCTTTCTTGCTATCAACCGATTTGGATTTCCAAATTGTCCTACTGTACCTTCAACAACTTTAGTTATGTCCTCTTCCGACAATTGTGTCATGCTTTTAAAGCAGTCAATTTTATTGGTGCTGTTAATAAATTCCTCGGAATATGATATTTGTTCTACCGCCTTTATAACGGAAATGGACGCAATGGTTGGTTCTGGACTTAACAACCATGTAAAGCCAACAACGTTATCAAATGTAGACATATTCTCTTTTAACTTTTGCACGGCAGCATCGGTCAACTGTGTCTTACATGCAGTATACCCCTATTTGGAGGAGACAATTTTTTAAGTATTTTAGCAGAACATTATAAAATTTCAGGATTCCAAATATGTATACACATGGCAGAAGCAGAATATTTGATTCTTTAAAACGTTGCCGACACGATACCATAGACGATACACACAGCATGCTTCTAATTTTGCAGTATAAATAATCGTTTAGCACCAACTGATAAGCCCCAACAGATTAGACCATAACTGACAATGAGACGAGACTAAATGCATGCAAAATAAAATAATCTAAGCGAGTGCACATTCACGGCGCAACGGAGGTTACGAATGGCATACAAACAGTACATAATTTACCCTCAAGCATCTCGCAATGACTGTTAAATTTTCATTTTTTATATAGTGCTATACAAAAATCTACCTGTGTTAAAATTGAACATAATATTTGCAATAACTAGGGAAATTTTCAAATACCAAAACACTATTTTTTACTAAAAACTACCCACTAAACAAAATTCGGTAACAGAAATGTTTCAGAGATGTAACATTATTAACTTTGAAACTTCGAGTGTAACGTGCAGAAACGTTTTTGTTTACCGTACAGAACCTGCGACATGTCCGCCCTCAGAAGCGTCTCAAAGAAACGTTGCGTTTGAATACGTTTTAGAAACGTAACTGTTAACATTTTAAGAAACGTTTTATAAACGTAATCATTTGAAACATTTTTGTACCATAGAAGCGGTAAAGTGTTGTAAACCCATTTTTGCCCATTATGAAGTTTTAGTATACCATTTTCTGTAATTGCAGATTAAGAAAATCGTAAACACTTCAAATGGGTAAAAATGGACTTATGACATTTTACCTCTGTGGTACAGAATTGTACGTAGTAGTGTATTGTAGGTTATACAAACGGAAATTGAATTGTATTAAAAAGTCTTTATTATTTTTTTTGTTACAACTTATTTTGCCTTACTGCAGTATCTAGTATACTGCAAATCAGCTTGCTTAAACTATATCTTTATGGTATACTCAAAAATGACCTCCAACAACCATGAGTAGGTATCTTTTTCTTACAGCAGCTAAAAATGTTAAAAGATTAATAAGGTATTAATAAGTTATAAAAGATTTTTTTAACATGATTTGATACTACTACACGATTGGCCTGAATTAAGTTCGCTAACAAATTATTTTCCCAGCAAAATGTGAGTTAAGGTTATGTATATCGAGTAGTTAAGAGAAATTTTATGTGAGTCATAATTGAACTAAGTATATACCTAATATACTTACCGAATTCTTAGCTTCAGGTGTTTCTGCCATTATGTTAATTAGAAAAAGCATAAGTTTGCCACTTAGCCACAATCTGATGTGGCTACAACGGCCAGCATACGCAAACTCTACTCGTGCTAGCGGTGCCCGGTACCCTCGAAATTTGCCGTGTTTGTGTATGCGCAATGCGCAGCTACTTATAACGATGTTACTTTAGGTTACACAAGATACATTTCCTAAATGTTACAAGTAAACATTAAAAAAAAACGTTCATGTAAGTTACAAATATATGTTGCAAATCTTACGCCTAAGGAATTTTTTGTTATGTTTCATTTACGTTTCTTGTTTATTAGGTTGCCAAGAAATATTAAAAAAAAGTGTTTCATATGCGTTACAAGGTATATGTTGCAAATTTTACGCCTAAGAATTTTTTTGTTATGTTTCATATAGGTCTCTTGTTTAGTGGGTATCTTATTCTGCGTATAATTGTCAAAATAATTTAAAAAAAAAACAGCCGTCAATCATGACACTATACTCTAATGTTTTTGCCTGTTAACCGTTGTAAATACAAGTGTATACACTTATTCAATTTGCTGAACCACTATTTAAACTTAAGGCAAAACGCAGTTTCCATTCTTTGATTTTCTTCCAATAATCAACATCTTAATATATGTAATTAAAAATATACTTACCTGGGTATTTCTTTTTATGCTCAATATCGACTTGTTTAGCCAAATCATAGTAGTGCAACTTCTCATTTGCCTCCAATTCTTTCCAACTGTTCCCAGTCTCTTGCTGATTTCCTTGTTCGAATCCAAGGGAAACTTTTGCGCCATTTTCTTGCGATTATGATTCGCATACAGCATAAAGGCATTCGCAGGACGACGTATCCTGGCTGATTCCTGCTTTATATACCCTAAAGTAGAGAGTGATAATTTTGCAAAGCTTTCGACAAAACCTTATTAATTTAAGCTTTTTTTCGTTAGCTATTTTTCCGCCAAAATGTATATTAATGAAACATTTTTTTTTATTCTTTCCATAATGGAAATGGATTATTATAAAACCAAATATACCTTCAATTTAACATTAAATTAAAAGCACCGTAATGTCGCATTATTACGAGATTTGCGGAGTAATGATACACCTGGTATGATAATTCCACCCATTCCATTTAAAAAATATACAGCATTATAATCTTGTGACTTACGCGTGATAATTTCAAACTCCATGTTTAGTATCACTAATCTATACACCTCCTATTGTTCGTGAACACTTTTTGTTCCTATATTCTTGCGAATGACGTTTGGCGTATTATTTATTTATTGTTTATTAAACAATTAAAAAATTGACAATGTCACAATTTTTTATTGTCAAACTCATACTACTAACATTTAACGAGGAAGATATAAAGCTTTAACAGAACAATTTGATGCTAAATTCCATCCAAAGGAAGGTAAATTCGATTTTCCATCAACTATAACTTTTCAAAATTTATCCACAGCCCACCTTTTGCAGCCAAAATGATGGCGTGAGGATGTATCTTAATTGGCAATTTGGTTTTATCGTAGTTCACGCTCAGCCTGAAGTTTTGGATCAATTTGATTATGGCCACCTTGCTTTGGAGTATTCCAAATCTCATACCTACGAAATACCGATCAATTAAAAGTGCTATGCAGGGAAATGATTCAAAAACTTCTCGCCTAAGCATATGCGTGGGCCTTCTCCAAAAGGAACGTAGGAATATTTTACAATTGCATCCCTATTTTCGCCCAAGAAACGCTCTGGATCGAATTTTTCTGGATTGGGAAAAAACCTAGGGTCATTCTGTATGGAATATGCAGGAACTATAACTGGTATGCCAACTTCAACAATTAATTCGGAAGATTCTTCTGAAGCTTTCGGTAAGGTGTGGTTAGTGGTACATCTTCTGGTGTAGTTTGGAAATGGTGGAAATTTTCGTATAGATTCTAAAAAATATTACATCTGGAGGTAGGTACCTATATATAGCTGGACATGTCTAACTCTAGCATTATGAATATTAATCAGGCCCATTATCTAACTCCATATATGGGCATCTCACCGCCCACGTTAAATTCAATCTGATATACCTGAAAATACAGCATCCAAATATGGCATCTCTAGTATATCCTCAGCAGTTAAAGCACCATTGCTTCTATCCAGATATTCGCGTATTTCACAACGTAACCTCTTCTGCACGCCTTCATCGGCAGCTATATGATAAAACATAAAATTCAAGGCACCGGAATTTGTTCCAAATCCATCGATATATAATGCACCCAATTGCGACACCATTTCTGTTAACGTCATTTTCTGACCTCTGAATTCCTTCAAATGATTAAAGAAATCGTTTTTCTCGATGTTATTCTGAGACCTATACGCCAATGTTTGAAGAATAAGACCTTTATATCTCTCCACTAATGATTTTGGCATCATCCTGTCAAGAAAAAAGATCTTCAACTTCTTTTCTTTTAATTTTATTGATATTTGATTACTACCTAACTGTAATTACATTGGATAGCTTTGGTATAAGATGAACCAGGTATAACTTGATACTTCTGCTTAAACTGGGTTCAAGTATTACTCTTCCTGCTTCCCTAAGTTCTGGTTTCTCGTCAGTGAAAGAATTCGCTTTTAGATTGACACCAACAGCGGTTACCGTTTCTGTAGTGTATCTCGCAGCTAGTTCCAAAGATTGCATGCAAAATTTACCACAATTCTTTTCAATTTGCCTTTCCAAATAATCTACCATGCGGTTGGCACAATCTTCTATCTCAGGTAACATAATCTTAACCTTCAAAACATACTTGAGATTGTATTATATAATTTTCAATATTAACCTACCTTCGCTGGGTGGAAACTTGATAGGTGCTGAGTCCTTTTTTCTTCCAGCCTTCTCCTTTGAGCACAATAGGATTATCGCCAAAAATTTCATCGTGTTCGATTTTAACGTCCAAATCGTTGTCGCGAAAATGGGCGAAGTTCTTGACGAGAACGTCTTCAACAATTCTGGATCTCGTATTTAAAATAGCTGATCTATAGCTGGTATATCCCAACAACTTGCAATTCAGGAAATTTTCTAAAATCACCATTGCAAAAAGACGGGTTATTTATTATTGATGTTTTTATTCACAATCTTTACTTGTAGATGTCGTGATAGCATTCAGTTATTGATGATTGTAATAGGGCTACTTTTGTCATATTTCCAAAGAAAACTGTCGGTTCTGGACTGGGAACATTCAAACTCTTCCATTTTGTGTAATTCCGTTTACCGTATAAGTAAAGGATGAAGATTAAAACGAATAGTAGTATAAGTGCTAAGTACATCTTTACGAAGTTGCTGTTATTTAAACACTGTTATTGTTTTAACTGATAAAGGAAAATATACAATACTTCGTATCTTTGTCAAGTAACAGAGACGGAATTAGGTCCTATTAATAAACTGCTCGCCAAAAAGATTGCACACAAACACGTCACAAAGCTGAAATTTTGGCAAATTTCAAGTAGTAAATCATAAATATTAGTTTCTAGTAGTAAATCATAACAAGCGAAAAAATACCAACAGTCAGCAAAAAAATTTCAATAAAATATTTCACATTCCCACGATTGTTTATGCACTGTCCAACTATGCGAGTCAAGCTCTGAATGGGATCATCATTAACGTCTTGAAGGATCTCATCCCAGGTTTGCTGTAGATGACGACGAAGTTTCTACAAGACTTGAAGACAAACTCTTTGGGAAATTACCACTGATGGGAAACATCATTCCCTTTAAGAATGACTTTGTAGCCAAACTCAAACCGTTTATGGGAATCAGCAATATGGAACTTTCTCTGAGTTTTAGAGCATGATACATATCAGGGATGTGATTAGAAAAACAATGGTTAATTCATCTGGTCAGATAGACTAAACCACTGGTATTTCAAAATTTCGTCTGTAATGTATACAGAAATACGATTTGCTACAATTAAGTGACGCAGTTGAACCAAGCCTAGGTTTTGACACAGATTTTTTGATCTCTTGATTAACATTAGAATAGCAAAGAGCCCTTAAAAAGAGAAATTTGTCTTTTCTGAGTTTTTAATCCACTTTGGTTATAGGATCTTGCATCTAACTGATTTATCAAGTAAGAACAGGTTTTTTATACATTGAACCTACATATATCTGTGAAAAAATGTTTTCGAAACTATTCATAGGCAATAGTTACCTCTTACTTGGTGACTGGAGATAAATAAATAATCATTTACATCAATTTTTGGAAACACCAATTGAAGATTGAAGAAGCAAGGAAACAACCTTGACTTTTGTCAAAAATGAGTCATGTACGCTATTCGCTAGGTTTATAGGGCTTCATCTACTGACGCAATAACAAGGTAATACCCACAATACATAACTCTGTAATCAATAGATTTTCACTTACCATCTTCTACTAATCGGAGTAAGACAGAGGAGTTATCTCATTCTTACACCAAATTAAATAAATTGTATTGTTAGCGTAACTTATGCTACGGTTGAAACAGCTTTTTGGAAGGAAGCTGCAAAGTGCATAAGAAAAATACAGAGGGCTTTTCATCAAACGAATACTTTAACTACTTCAAAAAACTCCAGAATATTCAAGATAACAGCGCAGTAGCAAAGGAGTTTTCTGGCGATACGTTTAAGTAAATTATTTGATTGGAAAATATGGAAATATGAATTAATATTTTGTTGTTTCTATAAATTTGTCAAAAATGAAGCAGCTTTCTGTTGCAAAGCCCCCAATGGTATAATTTGGGTACTCAGTATTCTTAAACTCACAGAAACCAAGCAGCCTTAGCTGTCACATTCATTCATTTCCCTAATTTCCATAATATCTAACTTTTTTTTTGATTCCTTAAGAATGTACCCAACACTTTTTTTCCAAATTTCTTAATTTATCGTCGTGAACTGCATTTAAATAGAGCAAACTAAGTAGACCCGATTTAAATAAATATGTACAAATGGCAAAAGAACAAATTTATTAGAACCCCATACAAAAAGTACTAAATACAAATCTACAAAGACTATAATTTTTCAAAATTTATCCAAAGGCCATTTCTTGGAGCTAAAACTACGGCGTGTGGATGTAATCTTATTGGCAATTTTGTCTTCTTGTAATCCACGGTCATCTTGAAGTTTTGGACCAGCTTGATCGCGGCCACCTTACTTTGGAATATCGCAAATCTCATTCCTACAAAATATACCCCAAATCAATAGATTTGATTTGGAAGGACTCCCAACCTTAATCACCTAAACATATTCGTGGACCTTCCCCGAAAGGTACGTAAGAATATTTCACAATAGCGCCCTTATTTTCACCCAAGAAACGATCTGGATCGAACTTTTCCGGATTCGGGAAGAATTTTGGGTCGTTGTGCAAAGAATAAGAAGGCACTATAACCGGCGTACCGACCTCAACTGTTAATTCTGAAGAATTTTCGGAAGCTTTCGGTAAGGAATAGCTGATAGTACATCTTCTGGTGAAGTTTGGAAATGGCGGAAATCTTCGCAGTGATTCTAAAACGAATTTCATTATGTATTATATATCTAAAGCAACGATTTAAATATACCTGAGAAGACTGCATCCAGATATGGCATCTCCACTATACTCTCAGCAGTTAAAACTCCATTATTTCTATCCAAATACTCGCGTATTTCAGCACGCAATGTCTCCTGCACATCTTCATGGGCAGCTATATTGTAAAATAAGAAATTTAGCGCACCGGAATTGGTACCAAAGCCGTCAAGGTACATGCCGCCTAATTGCGCTGTCATTTCGGTTAAGGACATTTTCTGACCCCTGAATTCTTTTAGATGATTGAAGAAATCGTTTCTTTCAATATTATTCTTAGATCTATGCTCTAATGTTTGAAGGATAAGACTTTTGTATTTCTCTCCATTAACCATCTTGGCACCATCCTATTGAAAGTAACTTATTAATGTATTTTTTTAACTTTATTGGTATTCAGCTATACCTGAGTGTAATTAAACTAGCTAGCTTTGGTATAAGAAGCACAAGATATAATTTTATGCTTCTGGTCAAACTGGGTTCAAATATCACTTTGCCTGCTTCTCTAAGTTCCGGCTTGCCCTCAGTGAAGGAGTTTGCATTTAGATTCACACCAACAGCAGTTACGGTTTCCGTTGTATATCTAGCAGCCAATTCTAAAGATTCCATGCGAAATTGCCTGCGTCTTTTCTATTTGTTTGTTCAAGTAAGCCACCATACGATTTGCGCAATCTTCTATTTCAGGCAACATGACTTTTACCTGGAAAACACGCTAGGAATTGATCAAAAGACTCATCGCAACGTAAACTTACTTTTGCCGGCGTCAAACTTGATAGATGTTGAATCCTCTTTCTTTTCCAACTTTCTCCTTTCATCGTGAAAGGATTGTCGCCAAAAATTTCATCATGTTCGATTTTCACGTCTAAATCGTTATCATGGAAATGGGAAAAGTTCTTGACCAGAACATCTTCAATAACTTCTGGATCTCGCAGCAGTATAGCAGGTCTATCCATAACGTATATCCCAACATACTTACAATCGGGGAATTTTCTAAAAACCGCCAATACAAAAAAAAAGACTTTAACTATCCTCAAACCTTACTTGTAAATCTCATGATAGTTTTCAGTAATAGACGACTGTAACAGAGCGACTCTCTTAATGTTTCCAAAGAAAAATGTTGGTTCTGGACCAGGAACGTTTAATTTTCTCCATTTTGTGTAATTTCGTTTGCTGTAGAGATAAAATATAAATAACAAAATAAAAAAAATGAGAACAAAATACATCTTCACGATCCAGCTACTATAGTAATACTGTTGTATTTTCAACTAATAAATAATAAGAGAAACACGCAATAGCTTTATTCCTGTGTTAAATCATATATCTCTGTAGTAAATACCAGAGACGGATCTAGTTCAAAATCACTAGCTTTTTACACAATTGCCAGCTACGTTAAAAATAATAAGATTTTATTTGTATGTGTCAGCTGTAATGTTGTACCGATCATGTTCGTTTTCGGGATAAAATGAGGGATCTATATCACTAGAATCATGAATAGAGATGGTGATTTTTGTTGGCACGCAGTAGCGCACGCTGTATATGATCGGTCGACATCATATATGTACCTATATATTATACCTGATTATACGTAATGAGTTGCACGTGTTCGCCGCTGGCTCTATTTATAGCGGACTTTTTTTTAGAAAAATTGCATATCCTTCGGTTGCAGGATTATTATAGCAAAATGTCAAACTAATTTAAATGAATGTCATATTGACAAGTACCAGACTTAAAATTTCTCAAAATTATTCTAAATAACCTGTTTGCTTCGTTAAAAACCGAGCTATGAAAGTTCTTAAAGTTGTATTTCACATCTTATTAGTTATTTCAGTTGTATAATTATTTGTTTAAGAGTTTTGCACTATTAAGTTTTGATATAAACCAGGTTGTCATCAGCTGTGTCCTTCATTACTATCATTTTGACGTGTCAGGAAAGTAGTTCTCATGTTCTCAAACGTCATGCAGATGTCGCTATTTATCGGAATCTGATGTAACATGTAAATTTGAATGATTCGACAGGCCGTATAAAGCAAACTATCTAAGTTATCAAGCAGGTCGTGATATGTATAATCGATTCACACACTTTGCCTGGGGAGTATGTATTAATACTGGGTGTCCCAATAAGACCGCCTATTTTGAATTTAGCGCCATTTTTTTTTTGTATCCAAAAAAATCTGCATTTACATCCTTATAAGATTCAGTTGACACAACACTTAAAGCCAGCAGACCATGCGCAGCGCCGAATGTTCACAGAATGGATTTTACAGCAACAACAAGCGAATAATAATTTTTTAAAGAAAATCATCTTCTCTGATGAGGCGCATTTCCAACTTGATGGCTATGTCAATAAACAGAATTGCCGCATTTGGGGAGCTAAGAATCCAAGAGTGATTCTTCAACGTCCAATGCATCCATCACGAGTCACTGTTTGGTGCGCATTTTGGGCTGGCGGAGTGATTGCAACGTTTTTCTTCGAGAATGCAGCTGACAATGCGGTCACTGCCAACGGCGTTCGTTACCGTGACATGATAACAACTTCTTTTGGCCTAAAATTGTTGAAATGGGTCTCCAAGATATGTGGTTTCAACAGGATGGTGCAACCAGCCATGCAGCGAACGCAATAATGGAATTGTTGACGACGAAATTTGTAGAGAGAGTTATCTCGCGCAGCGGGGATGTCAATTGGCCGCCAAGATCATGCGATTTGACGCCGTTGAATTTTTTTTTTTGTGGGGTTCGTTGAAAGGAAAGGTGTATGCTAATAATCCCAGAGACGAAATTCGACACGCAATTGATGAAATTGAGCCGGCACTATGCCAAAATGTCCACAATTTCATTAAAAGGACCAACGAATGCCATCTTCCACGAGGCGGCCATTTATCGGACATTATGTTTCATACATAATCTCCATGTTTACACTCTTTATTAAAATAAAAAATCAACAACTTTTCACATAAGTAGTGCGTTCTTTTCAAATTTTAAAATAGGCGGTCTTAATGGGACACCGTTATAACACATCATAAAAAGGATTATTCGAATCAAAGAAACATTTCTTTGTCGCTATTTAAAGAACTATTTTCTTCAGTAATTAATTATTACGTATTTCTTTCACTAAAATAGCACTATACTTAATTCAAGTAAATATGTTTTGACTGGAAAAAGATGGTTGTTTTAAATAGTCGCAAAGAAACATTCTTTGAGTTAAAGAATTCTTTTTCTCTCTGTGCGCCATTGCGTGCCAACAAAAATCACCATCTCTAATTATGAATCACGCCGCGCCGATAATAAATTCTTGTAATTTTCCAAATTGGTTTCTATTTGATAGTTTTCAAGTATAAAATTGGAGCCTATCAGACCTGTTTATGTATATCAGCAAGAATAAAATAACTTGCGTGTTGTGCAACAATCAACTGCATATTATAAAATAAGAACAAAACTAATAGACGCTAATAGATAAATCAGTTGCAATTTTTTCCAACCTTGAATAATCCCTAGCCCTAGACACAGTGAGGGAAGATTATAACACAGCTTGGAATGCTTATTTTAAATAGTCAATAAAAGATACTTTATACAATCATTCATTGAGGCAAAGGTCATAAAAACAACACCGTGAAAAATACTATATCATTAATATAAAGTCGTAATTGAACTAAGAAAACATAAGATTATAGTAAATATAAAATTGTTTTAATAACCCAGTTCTATATTTATTTAAAAAAAAACAACGGTTCAGTTTTTGCAAGATATCGAAGTATTTATTGAAAAAAGTGCATTTTAATTGCATAAAAAGCATTTAGTATTAACAAATATGACATATTTTGTATCTTACACAATAATTTGGTCATCTTTGAAATTATAAAGTATTTAAATAATTCTCTCTTTTTTATTTTACCTGGGTTTAAGAGAGGCATATTATGATTGTTTTTCTACTGTTATGATTACGCAATAAATTAGTTAGTTCCTCCCTTTTGTCACTGTACTCGCTCGCACCTTTGTAGATAAGCATTTTTGTAACTTCACCAAATCTCCTTTTAATTTCGCTCCCTTCTGTTGTCCATCATTCCTCCCAACGTATGTCTCTTCTGCGTTTGAAGTACCTACCTTGTTCTTTTCTTTCGTCACTGTTTTGCAATTATAGTTTATTATAATATATATATAATTAAAAAAAAATTAAGTACCCACTTCAATTTTTCCTGTTTATTTATTTATACAAATCGCTTAATAAGAACACCTATGTACTTTTTTTTCTATGACGTACTATTTTTTGGGTACGGTAACTAATAATTATTGGTAAAAAACTTAAAAATAATACACATTGCTTTATTTAATTATCAATAATTCGATTAAATTAACGACAAAAAATTAAAACCAACGACAAAACTTATTTTGTTTTGTTAATTAGTCTCAAGCCTGGTGAAATGCAAAGGGGAGGGTGGCCGGCGCTTCGCAATACGTATCTATCAAGAAAAACTGAAAAATCGCGAATATCTCTAAAACCTTTGGTGATAGACACAATGACACTCGTTAAAAATCGAAAGAGAATCGAATTTTACATCCATTTATGTAAAAATTGCTATACCATTCAATTTAAAAAAAAATCAAGTTATCCATGATTTTAGAGTTCGAAAATTACAGAGCCCTATTTAATATTTCTGTAATGTAAACGCAACAATTTTAAAATAAAAGACGTGTGCTGTTTCATAATTAAGCGAAAACTGAAAACCGCATCTTTCTAACTTTCGTATTTCCGGAGATATTTGCAAACATCGCAGACATTGCAAATATCGTTTTTTCGAAAAAACGTCATGTAATTCGGAAACGGTACAACTTAGCTCCAATGTATGCCTAACGTATTGTCATTTAAATTTAACAAGGAATCCAAAAGTGCAGTAATATACAGGCTGTTCCATTTAAAATAATAAAGTATCTACTTCCGGTACAACCGGAAGTTCGCCATTACTGAAATTAATTTTAAAATGTGGAGAATATGATTCGAGCCAACATTTATTTGAAACATTTTTCCAAAAAAGCAATAATAAATCGGCTATGAACCGTTGCATCTTAGGCTGGACACCCGATATGTATATCGTAGAATATTTCAATGTGTCGTTACGAGCACGAAGTGACATGTAAATATGCATATTGTATCTATGAGGTGATAAAATGTGAACTCTACCCCCATTGAAAATCCCAAGATTTTGTGCTAGAATCAGCATAGCCTATCTAATGCCATCAGTGTATACTTCCAACAACAAGACGTGATAGAAACAAAAAACATCCACTGCTTACATATTGTAACTAATTGAAAACCATAATAGTAATCAGTTTTTCAGGTACAAAAATCGTGTCACGCAGTGTTATTTGTTTATTCTTGTGCTACACCTTTTCCTTTACCTCATGAAAATTACTTCCTATCGTACTTGTTGTGTAGTGGGTTTTTGGATTCTTGAGGTTGGTGTTACTGACAGAAAGAAGAAGAAGAAGAAGAAGAAAAGGAGAAACATGGGTTCTCGTTGCCACACGATATTTGTTCTGTATTCTCTTAAACAATAAAATTAATAAACAAAACAGCAATTACCAATATTCCTAAGTATATAAAATAGCTAGAGATGGTTAAAATTGCTCTTTTCTCAGAACTGATCTTTCTGCTCCTGCTCCGCTGACAAAAAACCAGTTCTTGAAAACAGCTCCTGCTCCGTTTAGTTAGAGCAACTATAATGTGAATTGAATTATTGAAATAAATGCATTTTTTTTTATATTAATTCAATATTAGATCAACCTTAACTAACGAGTGTATATAAATTTCTATTAATGTTAAGAAATGCATCATCGGTCTCACGAAATGATGTAATGAAGTAATAATTGTATCTGCCAACATTTGTTGCTGCAACTAATATAAGAGTCCTAAAACTTATAAAAATCGCAATCATTTTTCTTGTAATGCCAAATGTTCTCCAAATGACGTAAAAAAATTTCTGCTAATACCAATAATTAGCGTTTCAGACGACCTGACAGTAGTCATATTCACCGACATTCTCGATATTCCTCAATATTTACATGTTGTTACTGTGGAAACTAATAGACAAACTCTCAAACTTGCAAAAAGCATTATTTTTTTGCCATAACTCATCCGAATATCCTCCAAGAATGGCAAGGATGACCGGGTTATGTACTGATTGTTTATATATAAAAATAACTAGTTATTTATTCGTCCATTATACAGAGAGTTTGTGGACTCGTCAATACAATAAACGACATATAAAAAATAATTAACGTAACATAATAATAAATATTTTCGTTTAATGATTAACCAAAAAACAAAAGATAGTTTCAATTTTAAAAAATATTTACATCCAAGTCTAGTTAGAGTACTCTTACGGTACAGAGCGATATGAAAAGAAATCGTCTGCGCTTTCGTCAAAGTAAATATTGCTCCCGATGATATTACTCATTATCGGTATTACATGTATAATTAGCTCAAAAGATTGTGACGCAGGTTGGTAAAACGAATTCGTAGACATAATACTAACATATCTACTTTAAATGCAATGCCATCGTAATCTGCGACGGAGAGGGCTGTCGTTTCGAAAGATAATACCCTTTACGATGCGCGACAAAGATGCCGCAACCTTTTCGGCTTGCCAAAAATTAAAACCTTTGTAGTTGCCGTTTCTCTTGACGTCAAAATTTTGTTTCAATCAATTCGTATTTTTTTTTTCTTATATTTTAATTACCATTAACTTTAGTTCCCTTTAGTTACCTCATGGGTACGTTATATTAGTATTTAAAATATACATATTTAAACAATTTCATTTATTTTTGTAGGTACTTTTAGTTTAATTTGTTTTATTTCAGTTATAATAGGTTGTATAACTTATTGTTACATCAATAAAAATATCCATAATCTTTATATATCTTTTTTTACCTTTACAAATATCGATGCCAGTATACTTGTTTAGTTATGTACAATAGGTATACTATATCAAAAGTAAGAATATTGAAAAAGAAGCTTTTTTATAGTTTTTGTAATAATAGGTTTACCAGAACATAAACCATGCTTGTTTGTTCATATTTTTGGCATTAATGTTAAGTCAAAGCATCGTAATTCTTAATGTTAAAAACTCAAAACATCTAATCCAGATTTTATGCAGAAATTCCAATAAATGTAATTCGATTTTTGTCGTCATAAGGAACAATTGAAATAAAACATTAAAAAAGAATAACCATTTTTTTTTTGATAAGGATAACAATTTTTTTCAAAACGTATAAAATTTTTCCATATTTTCGAGACTTTTTCAATATAAATTGCTATTTGGCATTTATGTCAGATACAGTACTTTATACATCCATATTAAGAAATTCTTATAAAACTAAACGTTAAACAGTTCTTTTTTAATTGAAATAATGGTTTCAGTAAATTTATTTCTTCAAATAGTTTTACAAGAACACATTTTAAATATTTGCACAAATTATACCATCTGATCACCTGCGAGTAACCGATGGCTAAAATAAACAACAAAGGAAAGGTATATATCACGACAATCGCCCAGAAAGATAATCCCCTTGATGTTATGCGACAAACGTGCCGCAACCTCTTCGACTAGACTTACATTCGCAGTGTTTTACTTTCAATAACAAAATAATTCTTAGAATCTACACATACGCGATCGCTGGTAGCTTGTAGGAGATGTATCTTTCTTTATGTTTCCTTATGGCTTATTTACCCTATGTCATCTTTTTTCGAGTCCATAGTACAATGTAATAGAGATACCCTAGCTGGTATACAGCTTGAGTATCTCTATTAAAGTCGGTTGTATACCAGAACAGGAGTAGATAGATGGCTATCAGAGCCAGCTCCGTTTGCTCCGAGCCTTGAACGAATTCGAAATATCACCTCTGCGATTTCGCAAGATTTAAAAATAACTAACGGTTTCAAGAGTATCCTTTCCAATTTTTACTTCTACTTTATTTGCTGTACATAATATGCTTTTTTGATTTGTTATATTTCTAGTCAAATTAAAATGCAAATTAATACTTTCCCCAAAAATAAACGAATTATCAACATCGCATATAGATTCATTAGGAAGAACTTATTTAAACAAAAAATATCAAACGACAATCAATTTAAAGAAAAATGCTTTAATTCCTCGAGTATTTACATCATGTAAAATAAAATTTTACAAAGTAATAGCGCATAAAGAATAAAACTAAAACAATCACAAAATCAACATAAATAAAACATTATATCATCACATTATCCAAACCAATGACTGCCCATACATTCACGTGTCCAAGGCGTTTGACAGACCCAACACCAATGAAATTCGCAACCTCTGTTTGCGCAAACCATATGCATACAACCACCTGCGTAAATCTTAAAATAATTAAACAAATGTACCGAAATACAAACCGACCATACCATCTCTTTCTGTCGGCGTCCTACATTTTGGGCATGGTTTCGTAATGACTTTAATTGTCCTCCTGGAAGCTTCGTCCCACCTAGCCTCAGCCACTCGTGTCGGGTCGACATTGTAAGTACAATCCTGTGTGTTGTTCGAAGTTTCAGGTGTTTCGCATTCGCCAATGTGGTAACCTTGTAAACAAAGCCGACAGAAAACATACTGCAAACACACATTTAAAGATGACAATTTTATTTTTTTTTATTTTAGATTGTACCCCGCAACCATTTATACACGTTATTCGCATACAGTCTGGGTCTGCAAGAATACCCATTCCGCAACCTGGCTGTGGACATAGGACGCCTCCTGATTGTAGTACAAATTCCTCTGTTGCAAATCGTTGATATTGATCGTACTGTATGAAATATTTGTATATAGATATGGAATTACGTGAAACAAGAACGATTACCTGTGCTGTGGTTAATAAATGGAAATGATGTATTTCAGAAATGAGAGAATCTTCACAACCAACTGGGCAACCGAGAGTATAACCAAAATCTGGATGATGCCAAAATTGTCTATCTCGTAATCTGGTTGTGCAATATTGTCGAAAACAGTCTAAACATGTGACATGTCCTTCTGGACATGGAAAAACGAAAACAGGATCACTACAATATAAAACAAGACATAGAATAGACGTTATTGTTGTGTTTTTATACAACATAAATCCGTAAAAGCAAGGATATATAAGGTCTAAGGATTTAGATTGAAAAAGACGCTGAAAATAGGGAAATGCGATATCGAAAACGCTTTATAACATGATATTGGAATAAAATGTGAAAAAAAAAGATAAAAACGCTTCCTTGCTCCTTAAGCAAGCATCAATTTCTGGTAACTACAAAACAAAGGGATGCAGGAAGCAAACATTTTTTCTAATGACTAGGTACATTACAAATAAACCAAAATTAATGTGAATATATATGGTGTTACAATAAAAAAAAACAAAGGAAAAGTAGAAGCAAAAATAAACCAAGATGGAAAGTATCAAAAATAGAAAAAAATAATATTTATTTATTTATTAATTTTTTGTTGCTTGATAATTTTCATATGTAAAGATAATTTACCATGTTGCAGAGTTTGTTGCCTAACGAGAAGCAATTCAAATTAACAACTTTATGCATTGTATCTGGGACAACTCATGCCCGGTTTTTGAAACGTTAAAGTAAAAAAACAGGATACTCAATCTTAAATAGATTTGATTTACGCTTGCATGTTTTGACCCAGTTGGGTTCTTCAGAGCCATGTTAAAAAAAAATAAGGCTATTCTTAGTCTTATTTTTTAACTTAGGAAGCTTATAGAGTACCTTACAGAAAGACAAATCATGAATTGCTAAGCCAAAGTATGGGACAAAGTATATAGAAAGGAAGCAGTAGAGATAAAATTTGGGAAAATAACGTAATAATCTAACCTTAAATCACCACAAGCTAAACATGGCACATCCTTCAAATTAGGCCTAATCAAATATAGTGGCACTGCTGAATCATTTTCCCCCAGCGACCTATGTTCCGAGCATTTAAAATAAAATTCCGCAAAAGTCGGTTCCCGGTTATCTAAAATCTGTAATTAGATAAGATTACACACATTCCAACTAAATATGTAAAAACTAACATCGGCACATAATTCAGAGCTGTTTTCACATTGCCCAGTTATCCGTTTTTGATTCTAAAACATCGGTCCAACTTTGCGGATCAGCATGAACCGTAAAAGCACCGCTTTTGCAAAAATTGCACCTCACCCTTAATTTGCCCTCTTTTAAACTCTTACACGTCGGGCAGAAAACGTAAAAATGCACTTTAGATTTCTCTTTTTCATCTGTGTCGCTTCTCTGCAACGAATTTTCACTCTCCGTCGTCGAGAAATCTAAATCGGTTAATGTTTCGCACAATGGTTTTGAACCTTGCTCCTCCTCAACTTCTTCTATAAGGCTACTATTTTGACTTGGCAATTTATCCCGTTTCTTTATTTTAACAGCGTGTAAAATGCTCTGTTGGCCCAAATCGCATTCCTGAAAACGCAACGACGTAAGAAAAATCACATTTCGCGAAAACCGACCGTACAGCGAGCATGATCGAGTCACTCAACTCTTTCCCGGCGAAAATGATCTTCACTTCTTCGGGCAGCAGGCCTAATTTTGGAGCAACGTGCTCCTTTACGTTTTTAATGTCCCATTCCGGATCTAAATCCACCGCTAGGGTATTACCCGTGTTTGTCTTTATATAAATGTTTAACGAGTTGCTGATTGTCTTTTTACCGAACCAGAATAATTGTAACATCCTATGTAAAAGAGATTTTATACTATTAATTATAAAACTCATTATATTTATCTACTATGTTAACCTCGTAGGAGAAAAATATTTATTTAAAATCACCTGCTTCGCACATTTGACATTTGACACTTTGACACTAGACGAAATAAATCAGCTGATTTTGGTTGTGTTTAAAGTAAAGCTAAAAAGTCCCGAAACAGAACATTCCGTTGTAATTTATGACGGATTATTTATCTTATCAATCAAACAATTTTAATATATACAAGATAAAATTGAGGAAAAAATATGTTGCAGTACTAATTAAATTGATTGAAATAGTATTAATGTAAAATAGATCATAGGTACACTCTGTTCACTTATAATTTGCACGATGCGCGGTTATTCCCTGCTATTCCAACTTTTTTGCATAAAAAGCAAGAGAATTCTTTCCTTAATATACATTTTTTTGTTTTTTTTTTTCTGAGGATACGTATATTTCAGAGAATAGCTTAATAGACGTTAATATAAATAATCAATTAATTTCCAATAAAATGAAACGAAAACAAAATATCCCTAATAGCCAAATTTAAATTCCCCGCCACAATTTTTAGTGAATTCAACGTAAACCCATTAAAATAACTATTAATGTAGTACAAAATGGTGGGTAATTTTATGTTTCAACGTTGAAGTTACTGAGAATAATTGCGGGGAATTTAAATTTGGCTATTAAGGATATGGAATTTGTAAATATGAAATATATTCTATATTTATTTCTTTTTTACATTATAATTTTTTGAAAAGTATGTTTAATGATAAACGTTTCCGATGAGTAACCAAAAGTAAATTAAATTAAAATATCAAACAATTTCTACTATAAAAATTAAAACAAAAAGTGCTTCTCTGCAAAAAAATAATTGAAAATTGGATATTAAATAAATAATAATATTAATAAATGTTGTAATGATCTTAAAACCACTAACTGTTTCCTGCAGTTATTAATTGTAGCCCCAGTACTTTACTGAAAATAAATGCAATCGATAGGTTACTTTTATAAGTCTATTAAAAAAAATATATCCCGAGCAATTAACTCTGACTCTAATAACCAAATTTGAATGCCACACAATTATTTTTGGTAAGTTCAATATTGTAGATATTAAAATAACTATTAACGAAATACGAAATCACAGATATTACAATTTCATAGGTGAATCCTTGAAGTTTTTAAAAATTGCGGGAAATTTAAATGTTATTTGGCGTATGTATACGACCTTCAATTTAGAAGATATTGACAAAAATTCGTTAAGATTTGTTTACTTAACTCAATAATAACCCTTTTAATACGTTATTACTGCCACATTTACCATGTCTTATTCCAACTTCGAAAACCATTAATTTTTTCTCAATTTATTCTCATTTTATATTTTGTTGCATTCTTATCACACAATACCATTGTAGAACAAATTTTTAGATTAAAATTGTCTTTAAAATCACTGTCAGAACTGGGGAGGTAACAGTACCTTGTTTCTATCCAATTAATGTTAACAATATCAAACTTTAATAAACAAAGCGCTGCTATTTTTTTTTTTTGGTAAATAAATACAACCATTAGAAAAAGTATAAAATGTATTTATTAGCAATATAAAATATGTATATTTTGTTAAACTGTAAATATATAAATGAGTATTAAGAAATAAATTTTAATTTTGTAAAACATGTAAATAGGTCCTTAAAACTAATCAAAACCAAAGTAAACACGCATTAAATTTGGACGGCTCAGTTATAACAGATTCTCTACATTACTTAATTGTAATTAAGGCACAATTGAAAAAAAAGAAACATTTTACCTTTCACTGGGAATAAGTAGTGTCATACAAACTTCAGTAGAAGAAATTAACCTTTATAAATACTGAGAAAAGCTAGAGACATATATAAAAAAAAATCGTTTTAAAAACTTACATTAGGTAAATGTTAATAAATCACTTACAAAAAAAGGCAATATATACAATGGCAAAAATAATAATTACATTAACATTTATATAAAACAAGAACAGCTTTTTCAATAATTGCATAACTTTTTTTTACGATAATTTTTAAAATTTAAAACTTCTCACAACATTTAAGATAATAAATATGGAAACTCTGAACTTAAATCGTAAGATCTTAACAAACCATTATAAAATCGAAGTAATTTCGCTCTTTTTACAAAATGGACGCTTTTCTGATTATTGCTCAAGTGTGACCTAAAATCTTTCAATAACACAGAGGAAATAGGAAGGGACAATACAAATACTACAAGCTTGTCATAGCTGGCGGACGTGCATATGCCTTTGGTATAAAACCATACTTCCGAGTTTTCGGTGCGTAAGCCCATAACCATCCATCGACAGTTTGATTGGTCAAATCGGCATAGATCCAATCGCCTCTCCGTACTGACAAGTCGTCTGGTGCTTGAGCTTTGTAATCGTACAGCATCACAAGTTCTGTACCGTGATACCTCAAATCGTCGCCGCTTTGAGTGTTCAAATGGTGACCGTTGTTTTGGGATGAGAAATTGTTATTATTTTGAGTTGATGTCGTATTTAAATGACCTACGGAATTACAGTAGATAAGGAAATGAAAATATAATTTTTGATGGGATTTGTTCTTAGCCGATAATGTAAAATTGTTTTTTCTTTTTTCTTGAGGTAGCGGCTTTTTTTTAAAAATGAATTAATTTTTTTTCCCAATTAACAATTTGAATTTACAATTCAATTTTTATACACATTTAAAGACAACACAAACATTTTAAAAATTACTTTAAAATTTACATTTTTCTAAAAATTACTAACAATGTTATTTGTCACGTACAATACTATGTGTGAAGCATACTTTTTAAAAAAAAATTAAAATGTTTTTGTTGTCTTTAAATGTGTATAAAAAATTGAATTGTAGTAAATAATTTCTGAAGAAAACAATAATAAAAAACTTGTCGAAGCGTCAAAAAAGAATGTTTTAAATGGTAAAAAAATTTAATTGATTTAAAAAAAAAGCCGCTACCTCATGAAAAAAGAAAAAACATAATATAATTTTTGATATAATAGAAATACCTTGTATCACATTGTCGGCAGGATAAACGAAACCTGATGGTATAAAACCTTCTTGTCCGTCACTTCGTACAATCCAGTACCAGTCTGGGTCTTCTCTATTTAATACTGCAAATTAAATAAGAAATAAACTAAGAAATTAAAGAATCTGCGTTCGAATATGCTTTCCTGAAGCTCTTTCTCATGAAGATTACAAATATATCATTTGTTTTAAGTAACACTAGTTCTTTTTGGAATTCGTTTGCTGTGAATTCCTTTTTTATACCATCCATTGATAATCACACTGCCAAAACTCAAAAAAAAATCGATTTTTGTACTAAACAATAAGAGATTTTACAATATAGCATACAGATTCATAATTAGTAAAACTGATAATTTAAACAAAAGTATGACAGTCATGATAATAAAAATTCATTTACACTATAAAAAAACTTGATTAAGAGATAACTAAAAAGGATTTTTTTACAACTAATTTCTTTTACAGTGACTTTGATACCTCTGGAATTGATCTGCCATCACACTTTACGTATAGGCCACATGGAAAAGCCAAATAGTTACTCCCAGTGGCGACTCGTGAGTTATGAAAGGGGGTGGGCATAAAATAAGAACTTTCCTATTTTTTGTACATAAAATCCATTCTCCTATTTTTCATTCTGGAAAACACGTCTATGACTTTGTTATAAAAATGCGTTCATTGTCGACCTTCTGACATTGTGCTTCTCAGAAAAGTCTTAATGCGTTTGAGGGTGCAAAAACATCGTTCACATTCTGCTGTGGACATGGGGCTTGTACAAATAATATCCAACAGTTTATATGTTTCCATCAAAACTTTTTTTAAGTTGTTGTGTTATGAACACTAAAAGTGGCAAAATACCACCTACATCTACGTCACACATGTCCTCGCGCTCATAAATTACTAAAAGTTCACATTTCAATTTTACGCTGTCCAACATAGGATAAGATTTCATTCAAGTTTTTTCACACATAATTAACCAACGCAAAATATGACGATTTTTTTTCCACATCTTCGCTGTACATAACTTTATGTCGCAAATAAGCACTGTCTAACTATTCACGTATGTCCGCTTTGCCTAGAACATTAAAATCCATGCATGCATTCATGTGAGAAACGGAATTTTCGTGTTTCTTTGCCCTCTCTACGATATGCTTTAAATCATTTAACCCTTGTTTATTCCATGCACTGACCTCTTTCTTAAAAATTAAGCAGATAAAACAAAATAGTTTATTTGTTAGTGAAAATCGCACATCCACTCATATTTTTATTAAATATTCTATTGTAAGTTCGAGTTTTACTTGTGGAAGTGTAGTATATTTGAAGATCAGGAATAGGCCTTCCTTTCTCCTTAATTAAAAGTTTTTCCTCAAATGAGAGCGGGTTTTTTTTTAAGATTTTGCACTCAATTAACTAATATTAATTGATTTTTGTATACATTTCCAAACATATCAATCAATAACTTACTTAGGCAACAGCTCTATCTTTCAAAGTTGATAAAGACAGTTATAAATGAAATGAAAATTGAAAAAAATTGACTTAAATTTGAAGTTAGATTCTAGTTAGTTAGTTATATCTAAGGATAAAGATACCGCTAAAACTATTCAGCAATCATGCCGATTCTTATTTAACTTGAAGAAATTACGGTGATTACAGACGTAGAATAAATACTATAATGACGAAAATTATTAAAAGATGAATGATATAGACACAGCAAAACTGATACAGTATTTTCCACTGTATGGTAATAATCGTGACATAGTGTTACTAGATAGTTTGCATAACATTCTTAAAAGTAAAAGATGGTAGGATTCTTAAAAATAAAGGAGTACAGTATGTTTAGAGGACCTGGAAATTATCACGATACCGTCTTTTATTTACTTTTAGTGTTTTAATATATGCAGAAGAGAATAATGCAGGTTAATACCTAATCAGATTTGCATAATTACTCCACTGTATTTCATACTAACTTAAGAATATCCTATCAACAGTCTATAAAATATTAATATATGAAGTTATTTAATTCACTAGGGAATAATATCAGAGCATTGTCGTTAATACAATCTAACCTACTCAAAAAAAAAACAAAAATTATTAACTGAGAATTCTATGCTATTTAAGAGTTTTTTGCCCATCATATGAATATACATATAATTTTGAATTTTGTTTCCATTTGGCCTACTTTTGAATATGTTTAAATTATACTTACAGAAACAAAAACAATTGCTGACTTCATCATTTATACTACATTATCCATTATAATGAAATTTGCCCCAATAATTCTCAAAAGACAATATGACCAGTTCAAGACAGAAATTAAAAAAAAAACTACTTACATACAAATTTTATAAAAATTTGATAATTAATTTGTAAGAAAAGATGAATTTGAACCCAAAATTCCTCTCAGTATTAAATTTGATTGCACTGTGTTATTACCTGTAACAAACTCTCCTCTCTCCACAGAAACATCATTTTCATCACGAGCAATAAAAGTATATAACACAATATATCGTCCAGACGGATCTTTTGAAAATGGGGACATATCAGGCTCGGAGTGGATACTAACTGGTGACCCCGCAACAGCGCCTTGTTTCTTACCCAACGAATCACAATCGCTTGTATCGGCAGTGGCTAAATCACTACAAACCTCCCCACATAAAAATCTCAAACAAAATCTATTTACCACCTACCATTCATGATTTGTTTCTGTTTGTTCTATATTGCCATTTTGTCCATTCCTCGGCAACTTCTTCTTAATCGCTAATTCAGCTAATTGACTGTTAAACGGCGTGCAATACGAATACGGTATAAAACCTTCCTGTCGTGTATCTAATCCTATCACATACACCCAATCATTCTCTCGATATAAAATATTAACAACCTGTCCACGTTTTACTTCAAGTTCATCGTCAACACAAGTGTAAAATCATGTAGCACAACCATTTTACTATCAGGTGAGAGCCCATGCTCTTTTTCGATGCCTACCCTAACTAATGTTTCAATACTCGCTGAGCCTGTGATCCGCCCCATGCCAATACCAGGGGTTAATCCAGATGTGCCTTTCACCAAATCTTTCTCGACATCCGCCCCAGATGCTTAAAACAATAAAAAGTTAAGCCACATTAAGATAACTGTTCCTCTAAAACTTGTTTACGTACGTATATTGTAGTCAATAAAATAGGGAGTTAATACAAAGAATGTTAATGAAATTGTGTCGGAAATCGTGTATAATTGTGTTTAAAGTAACTTACGCTTTTTCTTCTTGCCCCGGCGTATGCGGACAGGGCATAAGAATGCCATTTTCAGTTAGGTTTTTCGATTTTTACATTTCATAACATAATAAAAATACTGTCAAACGTGTTGACCCCACATAATTTGACAGATCGAGGACACAGCGAATTCGTGGTTCGTGCGAAGATAGGTGCTTTACTTGGGTGAAAAATTTTTTTGTACTAACATTATGATGAAACATATTTTATATAAACTCAATATTACAATAGTCAATCATGTTGTGTTTCATGAGCACTTCTGATATTATTTTTTTTTTTTGGAAAATTCCTTTACGGTTTTTACTCTATCCTATAATACTTACAATTTCAATTTTTTTAGTTTTACTAGTTTACGATAACACCCTTAAATCATATTAATAAATCTTATGTTTTATTTTATATTAGGACAAGAAAAACCAAAAACATTTGTTGACACAATGGAGATTTATAATCTCCGCCCTTTTTAGTCGGTTGCTAAGGAACGAAATATAAGCAAATGATTGGTCGTTTTGTAGATTACTCAACAAATCAATCAAGACACCAGTTTTGAATTTAAAATTTGTATTGCAGTTTATCAAGAATCTAATCATAAATTATTTTAAAAGAAAATAATTATAAACTATTTACCATTTATTTATCATATACATACATTATACATGAATAAAATTAATAATCATATGTTATATATACGACATACATATGTAAATATCACAAAATATAAATACTCATTTAATTAACGATTGATAATAACTAGCCAAAACGTTCCATGCTTTTGGCGCCATGAATCCATCCGGCGGATTTTCCCCAGATCTTGCAAGTGCTAAAAAGTGAATGGAAAATCGATAATAAAAATTATTAAAACACCAAATTAATCATTTTTACCTCGCATCCTCGTCCCAGATATGAAATCGAAATCTTCCTTCCTCGAAGGTTCGAAAAATGACATTTTGCGGTGTTTCGTATCATAAGCTGCCACCCTAAACGGGATTATTTCCAAATATTTCAATCCTGGAGCCATCTTCAAAACTCTTCCGCCATGAGTTGCTTCATACAAGTTCCCATCAATTGAGCCTTCTTTCCCTAAGGGATGTGGAACGCCCGCCGGATCTCTTCCGACTATGTAGAAGTTGGCACCAGCACACATACGCGATTTTGCATGCCATTGTACCTTAAATATACATGATATTTAATCGTCGAAGAATAAAACTAGAAATCATACTCAGTGGCACTTACTTCTGTGGGGCCAGCATACATCATTGGGCTTGGAAAAATTGCTAGAACAGTATTGGAAGCGTTTAAAATTCCTTCGTCCAAAACTGCTTGATGCTGCAACATTCTTGTTGGTAATGGGACGTCGTCATCCTTTGTCCAACCTCCTAGGGGGTGAAGGAGAAGCACAGGGTTTTTGTAGCCTCGTTGCTTAAGTTGTTGATGGGTGTCGGTCATTAATAGCGCATGTCCATTATGAATAGGGTTACGTAACTGGAATGAATTGCCTCTATAGTTATTTTTTTGCATTAAGTCAGCGGCGGCTGATGCTTACGTTTTACAAGGGCCATTACATTGATCTAATTTCTTCGTATAAGTTTGTATTTCGGACGATAGCACACGAACTTCAATCATTGTATTGGCCCCGTCTGTGACGTATGCACCAGCCGCCGCTGCATTAAGTTATTATGTGATTTACTTGAAAAGCAAATACAGCATCAGCATTCATTTCCCCAAATTTCTTCCTTAACTCGTTGGGAGTTAATCTATATTGGTCAAGTCCATCGTTCCAGCGGATTCTTTTCAAAACGCTTAAGTCGCCACCAACTAGCCAGTCACCAGTCTCATAAATCATCTAAAAGACAAAATGTTTTAACACTAATTACCTCAATGGTAAACTGCATCACCTTTATGTATGGATGGTTCTTATTTGTAGTTCCAAACTGTCTGGCTACCCTTTCTTCTTTTCTGTGATAATAGAATTCGGGATTTCTCAAAATGGCGTAGCATTCATTTTCGTAGTACAAAGCTATAGCTGAAGAATTTTCTAGTTTATTTTTATCCTCAGTTGTTACTGGTAAAACTATTGGTATGCTTTGATTGGTGTGGTTCGAGTCATTGTTTAAACAATTGAAATGCAACACCTATTAAGCAAATAATGAAGCGAGAAGGTTCAGTGTTGATTTTATATGCTCACCTGAAGATATTCATTTTCTCGCATAAAACCCTTTAATGGTGATGCCCAGCCCTCGCTCAAAACTTGAACCCATTGCAAATCCAAATTCGTAATTTTTAATTTAGGCAATGTCGAAGCTTCCAATTGTGTCGCTTTTAATAGATGAGGAGGTACAAATAATTCTAGGATGTCTACAGATGATTGTGTTGTGGGAATTATGCCCTATAATAAATAGATTTTATTGGAATGCTAATCTAAATATTAGATGATTGCTTACATTTTCTTGTAACATCTCTACGACTTTTCGGCTACATTCCTCGATAGTACGATCTACAGTTTGGAGAACTAATTCCGGCGATTCCGGCTTTTGGTATTCTTGATCAATTCCTGTAAAGCCCTTGATCAAGCCTTGTCTAGCCTTCTTGTAAAGTCCTTTGATATCTCTTTCTTCGCAGACGGAAATCGGCGTGGCCACGTGGACTTCGAAGAATGGCAACTTGGCATCTTGATGTATTTGCCTGGCCATGGCGCGATCTTCGATGAAAGGCGAAACGAAGCTGCACAAGCATATTTGGCCGGCATCAGCGAATAATCGGGCGACTTCAGCTACCCTTCTGATGTTTTCTTGCCTATCGGCCTTTGAGAACCCCAGATTTTTGTTTAATCCAGTGCGTACATTGTCGCCATCAAGGCTGTAGGCGGGAATTCCCTTGGAGATAAGATAAGCTTCCAGATCGAAAGATATAGACGTTTTTCCTGCTCCAGATAAACCTTGAAATCAGAAAGTGGGTTAATGGAGCTTACCTGCATTTTTTTTTTTAATAAATATGAACATACCAGTAAACCAAATTGTGCATCCTCTGAAGCCCTTGTAATCGCCCATAACTTGACCTCTTTTCGAACGTGAGACATAGTTGTCCTGCTTCGTAACGTTGGTCGCCATTTGTATATCCTATAATAACGAATTATTTATCCCGATATTAAATTGATGATCGACTACTCGTTATGAGCTGTGTTTACATGGGCTCAATTTCATTTATATATAAATTTTGCTTGGGTAAAGATTATCTTTGAAATCGATTTTCATCGTCCGAACAATGCTTAGAGATAAAAAAATATGTGTTATGGTAACATTTATAAATAGATTAGTTCATATATTAAATAGTAAAACTGATGGAAGACGAAAATGCTAACAAGTATTTTGAAAATTAATTCATTTGCAATCAATAATATTGCATTTATAATATGTATTTACAAGAGTAGTGTCTAAACAAGTTATTTTGCTTAATGATTCGATGACCATGCACATCGTTGAAGATGATAGTCATAGATTTTAGGAAGATAAAAGCAACATGAATTGCACACTTTTATTATGAATGGTGTATAAGTGGAAATATGTATATATTTATCGTGATTTTTGGTTTTTTGTTTCGAAAAATAATGAATGTGAGAAAATATATCTGATGCTCTCCTGGTTAGGCTGAGATATCTTAAAGGACAGCTGTGGTAGCATCGTTTACGAGCCCTGACAATAAGTGTGTTGTACATTGGGGCAAAATAAAATATAGTATAGTTTGGGTATTTGCCAGTTTATTTTTCATTGAATACTATGTTTTTAGTACTAATATTTAGTGAACTAACATTAATCGTAGCCAAACAATTCATTCAGCAATACAAAATTAAGTTAGAAGTACTTATTCTGCTATCTCTAAATAAATATGTTAATTTTGTGTGACAACTAAATATCAGTACAGTATACTTAAACCAAATAATATATACGCAAGAACGGACAAACAGCGCTGACACCTTTGATCTCAGAAGGCAAAAATTGTGAAGTTCAACCTGCTTATTGAAATGGTATTGACTAGAACATACTCAGAAGAGATGGCAATTGTACGCATTGATTGCAAATTTTACTAGTTGTCTGGTTGACATGTTCTTTGCCATTTGCCATAGAAAACCTCGAAAATTGTCAATAATAACTGTTAAGAAATGTTTTACAACAGCCAGGCTTGACTTCCTATAGGCTAGAACAAACTCTGCTGGCTGGTCGTTCTTGTTTACATGTTCCTTGCCTAATTGCCAAAAGAAGGAACAAAATAAGACAAGAGATAATGAAGTTTTTCATTTTATTTTGCCATTTCCATTTTCGTGTCTTTTAATTTGCCGTTGCATCAAAAAGATCAGAATGAGAGGGAGCAGAGCACTGAATAATCATGTAACCGTTTTTTCTATTGACAGAAGTGGCGATCCGTGACAATGTTAAACAGTGGGGCCAATCTCGGGCCAACTACCCCCAATAAACTCCATAGGGTTTTCCAGATTGCTAAGCATATAGTAAACATTTTGCTTCTTTTTTGTATAATAACATATATGCCTTAAGACAACAGTGAAAAGTTGAACTGAATGAGAATATTGTAAGAGCCTCGAGACTATTTTAACCCATGGGGACTAATCTAATGTAAGTGGGATTAGAACTTTCAGAGAAGTTGTCAGTTCTTTGTAAGATTTTAGATAGCAATTTGTCTCCTCAAGACGTTTCAAAACTTATAATAGATTTAAGATTTGGTCCAACTATCAGTAAATTAGAGTTGTACTCAGAATTCTTTTGGCTTTACTAGTAACAGTTGGAAGTGGCGAAAGGAGCTTTCCTGAATTAAAAATAATAACAAACTATCTGCAGTCCAGTCACCAGGGCATAAAAACGATTATTTAGATTGACTATGATTTCAATAGAATATAAGGCTTGTGACAATATAAATTTATCAGAAATTATTAAAGATTTTGCAGAACAAAGAGTGCGACAAAAATTATTTTAGTTACTGTAGGTGGATTTTAGTATTCTTGGAAAATGCGTTTTATTTTGATTTGTTCATTTTTTAAAAATGACTAATTTGTTTTATGGCTCTACATAATTACTGTATTTTTTTTTTTTATAATTACATTTTTAAAAAAATCATTTCTTGTGTGTTTTTTTTTTCATTCATAATTAAACTGCAGGAAAAACCTTAACAAGTCGATGTAACAAAAGTTACGCAAATATGAACCGGCTTCATATAACATTTTGGTCCACATCTTTTAAACTACTGAACCGTTTTGACGAAATTTTCACTGTTCCCTAACTTGAAAGATTTATAAGTCGAAAAAAAAAAAGAATTATTTCAACCGAATCAGTAATTTCTGAAAAATTTTTGAACAAATATACATACACATATATTAAGATGATATTGGCACTATTATCAAAATGCAGCTTTTTCCAATAACAAGAGGAAACACGAATTCATGTTCTGTTATTGCTACGGCTAACAATAATAAAAACTGGAATACTGGACTGGCACAATCCAAGAGCTGCGTGAGGAAGCTACTCTCAAGAAAATAATATGATCCAAAATCAGGAGAGCTTCTTCTAGGAATAATGGAATTACTTTAAATATGAAATATTTGCAATTATATTAAAGTCTGCGTAGCTGCCTCAGCTTAAACTCCAATTTTATTAAGTATTTCATAACAGTTTAAAAGAAGCGTATTTTGCCGTATCATTCATCTATCTAAATAAAAAAAAAGTTCTGGGTGAAAATGATTGATGATTTGCAATGATTTGCGATAAGAGGTTGATTGATAATTAATTAAACCTTAAGAAGATATTTCAAATATTCAGAATAAGAGTGTAAAAAAAACAATTAAGTAATCGATAAATGAGTTACTCAGAACAATAATAATTGACGTTGCTACAGAAGATAATTGCAAATACATATATGAGTTGAAATACATATGTACTTACATTTTACATATTTTTTTTATAACCGCATACCAGCTTATTATTTCCATACTTTAGATTAATGGAAAAAAACATGATGTTTGCATATATATTGACACGATTGGAAATTATTTAAGTCCATTACTTGATATTTTTAATAAACAACTGACTTACCTTTTTGGAATAATCTTCAATTTTAAACGACATCATGGAAAGTCTAGGTTTTTATTGGCTATGAATGCATAAATATAAAAGCATTACCTCTAGCAGTAAATTGTCACTGTAAGTACCGTCACAAACTCGAATACATGATAAATACCGTTTGACCATCCGCACATATATATTTTTTAAAGCGATTACTTTCTAGGCATGTGCGAATATAAGGAAATGTTACTGAAAGCTGTGGGAGAAAGTTATATATTTCAAATTTGTTTAGTGATGTGTTTTGTTAAAAAATGAATTAGTTTGGGGATTTTAAGAGATAATTATTGTGGCATTATTCTATTGAGATGGAAGGCTTATTTATTGATTAATTCATAGTATTATTTACAAGAAATAATGATAATATAACAGGTAATTTTTTTTTATCATCCATATCTTGCATATCTATTATATGCTTGATAAGTATATTTGAGTATAGAGTTACAGAATTTATTTAGACAATTGTATTGTAGAAAGCAATACGATAATTAATATCATTGCGAAATTACAAACGATAATCTCAAGTATTTTGATAAAATGCGTTCAGAATCTAATTTTAATACTTTTAATAGTTTTGTGCGCAACCAACTATACGCAGTTTAACATATTTGGTTGCATAACATTGGAAATGGTAAGAAAAAAATATTGCAAGCTTTATTATGAAAGCTTATTTATTATAAGGGCTATTTGCCCTTTGTCAGTTTTAACGGTCATAAAAAATATATTGCTATATTTTGTTCAAAATAATAATAAAAGACAATAAATATGTAATTGGAAAATATTTTTATTTATACCATTTTGAAATTTTCAGCGCCATCTAAGTTATGGAAGGTCTAAATGTTTTCGTTGAAATGTTTCAATTTTCTGCTATTTATGTAGAAGTATGGAGTATGGCAGAAGTTGCCTTGAAAATAGTGTGGAAAATGTGCACAAGATAGTACGAGCAGTTCAATATTTGAGTTGAAGCTTTTTTGGGAAAGTGATACAGTGGTATTTAGCTTTTTTAGCTACGCCTAATATTTCTACATTATATTATT
>RXPK01000235.1:746469-773592 GCA_004143645.1 Protaetia brevitarsis | reverse complement strand
TTGGTAGATTTCATTCCAGTTGAACCCTATCAGCCATGGGGACAAAAACAGTGAAAGCCGTCGTACAAACATTACCTTCTATTCCGCATAATTATGCAATAATGCCAACAATTTCAGAAAATTAACGCCTATTGTCTCTCCTCTTTCTTGTAAGGATACATTCCGCTAGAACACTATTCTCCGTGCGGATAAAAACAGTGAAAGCCATCCTGCATAATTATCTTCTACTACGCATATTTTTACAGTTATGTTAACAGTTTCAGTAAACAAACGCCTATTATCTCCCCTTTTTAACAGAGTAATATAGCAATCCAGATGGACGTTGTGTTTGGCCCAAAGATGTTTCAAAATAGTGTTGGGATGAACAATCCGTTCATTCATCCATGCCTGTTTGAATACCATTTGCCGAAGGCACAGAAAATTTGGATGAAGCCAGCTTATACCAATTTTCTCTGCAATAAAGATGGTCCTTGAATAACACTTGATGGCGTCTATAAACTGCGAAAGCTGCACCAGATTTTATGATTTGCAGTTCGCAATCTCACTTGAAGGAAGAGTTAAAATGATAGTAAACTAAATAGGCGTATGACACCATTGATCTGGCAAAGGATGCCATTTGCAGATTTTGTCAAGATGAACTCTTGGCAATACGCAAGGTATACCTACATAGAATCGGGCTCTCTGATGAGACTGAATGCCGACTCTGTTTAGAAGATGAGGAGGCAGTTGAGCATATTTTTTGCCACTCTCCATACAAGAATCAAGGACGTAACCTTCGGAAAGGCTAACCCTTCCCTAGACAACTTGAAAACAATCTCGTTCAGCAAGATACTGAGTTATGTTAAGGGTCTAAACTTGTTCGATGGACTCTAAGATAAAATTCGCTCTACAATAGATCCTAATGGTCGCAGTGGACGGAACGATTAATCGAACCATGCGTATACTATCTTTTACTAAACTAACTAATACGCAAGGTTTCTACTACTGAGCTCGGGGAAATCCAAGACGCACACTATGTTTAAAAGGGCGCTTGTAAAGATAAAGGGCACACTTACTTCCTACAATAAAGCTATCAGGAAAGCGAAAAGAGATAGCTTTAGAAAGTTCTGCGAGGAAATCGATTCAACACCTACCGCTTCGCGACTCCACAAGGTAAATGGCGAAGGGTAGAATCGATTCAGGAATGGCACTAAGAAAGCCAGATGGAAGCTTCACTGAAAGTGAAGAAGAAAGAGCTCTCCTCCTTCTAGAAACCCACTTTCCCGAAAGCAAAGTGGGAACTTCGGAAAATCCTTCCGAGATATATAAAAGACCAAATAAGGAAGCTACTACAGTGGCAAGACACATATGTAGTAGCGAACGGTTAAAATGGGCCATCAATACCTTTCAGCCGTTCAAAACACCGGGAGTAGACGGGATTTTTCCAGTTCTACTTCAGAAAGGGCAGGAAGAAATCCTTTCTCACATGATTCGGATAAGCCGAAGTAGTCTGGAGTTGGGGGTACATTCCAGAAGCTTGGCGAAGGGCTAAAGTCACCTTTATACCAAAAGCAGGGAAAGGGACATTACGCACCCTAAATCCCACAGACCTATCAGCCTCACATCATTCTTTTTTGAAAACGGTGGAAAGGCTGTAGATAACTATATCAGAACAGACATCTTGGAGCGGGTGCCATTACACCCCTGTCAGCACGCCTATCAAACAGACAAATCCACTGAGACTGCATTAGTGGAGCTGACGGACCAAATCCAAGATGCCGTGACGAATAAGGAAACCGTAGTGTGCGCCTTTCTAGACATAGAGGGTGCTTTTGACAACACTCCACACGAGTCTGTCAAAAAAGCATTAATTAATAGGGGGGTAGACGGCGTGACTTCTAGATGGATGTCGCAACTACTGTCTACCAGGTCGGTGGAGGCGGAGGTGGGACATAAGCCATCTCGGTTTAGTACGACCAGAGGATGCCCGCAGGGGGGAGTTACATCCCCACTTATGTGGAGCCTAATAGTAGATGAACTCTTATGCGGACTGACGAATCTAGGCATATCTTGTCAAGGGTATGCTGATAATATAGTCCTATACGCAAGAGGCAAATTTGAGAATACCCTCTGTGACATAGTTCAAATAGGATTGAACTTCACGAGAAGATGATGTCAATCGATGGGACTCAATGTTAACCCCACTAAGACAACCTAGTAGATTAACCAGAGGAAAAGAAAATCCATCTTAGAACCATAAAATGGATGGGCAAATATAGACTGGAGAGCGGAAGTTAAATATCTAGGCCTTACCCTAGACAATAAACTTCTATGGAACAAACATGGAGTTGAAGTAACCAACAAGGCCAAAAGAGCTCTGATGGTCTGCAGAAACTTTGCAGGGAAAAATTGGGGATGGAACCCAAAAATACTGCTTTGGATGTATACAGCGATAGTGAGACCAATCATCACCTATGCATCGGCAGCATGGAGCAAAAGAACTAATCTGGCCACCGCGAGAATTAATCTCTCGAAAGTGCAAAGATTAGCATGTGTATGTATAACGGGGGCTATGAGAACCTGCCCAACAGCAGCCATCGAAGTAGTATTGCATCTTGCCCCCCTCCACATTGTAATAGAGGGCGTGGCGAAAAGAACCGCACTAAGAATGGTCAAGGAAGGAATGATTAGGCATAGGCCTCAATCTCCCGACGGTGATCAAGCCTGGGATATGCCCCGGGACGATATGTTAAAAAAAATTAGCTTTGTGAAGAAATTCACCACAAAGCTAAGTAACAGGAGCGAGTGGGATCATAACACCATCTTGAACTTGAATAGAAATGCCATCAATGGTATACTGATGGCTCCAAAACGGCAGAAGGAACTGGAATAGGAATATATGGGCTAGAACTACATATTTCGAAAGCTTGGGAAATACCCAAGTATATTTCAGGCGGAAATACACGCTATTGGAAGATGTGTTCAGTTCAATATGGATAGGAAACTATCGGAAGCAGGAGATTATCATCATGTCTGATAGTCAAGCAGCCATCAAGGCGCTGAGCTCATATGAAATCAGCTTCAAGATGGTCTGGGAATGCCTATGGAAACTAAATGAGCTAGGCAAAAGAATAAAGTAACCCTCCTGTGGGCTCCGGGTCACACAGGAGTGGAAGGAAACGAAATAACGGAAAACCTCGCAAAGAAAGGGGCTGGAATGCCTTTGTAGGGCCTGAACCTTCTGCGGGTTAAGTAGCAGTACAATACTGAAAGAAACTAAAAATAGAAATGGAGCAGAGAAAATCCAGTTATTGGGAAATCTGCAGGAATGAGGCAAAGTAAAATTCTTCTGGGAACTTATACCAGAAGAGGTATACAGAATGCATCAACCTGAGTAAGAACAAAGTTCGCATTTTAACAGGAATACTTCAGGCCATTGTAGACTGAAAGACACCTGACTAAGCTTGGATTGGAAAAAATCCTGAATGCAGATCCTGTGCTGGGAACAGGATGAAACACCCATCCATCTCTCTCAAACTGCGTAGCACTATGCAACTCGAGGCATTTCACCTGGGAGCATGTGAAATCGAAGGGGAGACTTACTAGACTGGGCCTCTGCACCCGGCCCTTGCTCCTCACTTTCTAAAAGGAATAGGACTGGAAGGCCAGCTGTAAAGCAGCAAGAATAGGGGACACAATAGATCTTTTAGGTCGCAATGTAACACCACCCTTTTACTTACATACAAGCAAGCAAAGATAAAGGGCAAAATTAGAGAGCATTTTCTAGGATGAAGAAGATCACAGCAGATCTCAAGAGGTTTCGATGAAACATGTTCCTATGACCACTTATAATGCTAATCTAATATAATACTGTTGATATTTGTGCTTCAGAGATGTGGAATAAAACCATCAGGCACACATCAAACGTTTTAGCAGCATTCAATGATAAATGCACTGAAAGCACAGGAATGTAACTAGAAACTAATCTAGAGTTGTAAAAAAATATGTTAATTTAATTTAAGCTTTTAACGAAGGTTAGTATTTAGGCGAGAGGAGTCCGCATACGTCGATTAATCGTTTCGTCCCCTGCGGCCACTGGGACTTATTGTAAAGCGAAGGTTTATTCAAGTCCATGCGCTTAAAGAGCTTAGAATCTTGTTGAATGAAGTAGTTTTCAGGTCTTCTAGGGAAAGACCATTCTTCTCAAAGATCAAATACCTGATTCTCGTACCAGTAGAACAGTGGCGGAAAATATGCTTTATTGTTTCATCACCCTACAAACACAATCGGCATTCGGTCTAGCGAAAATGTCCGATTCTGTGTGGGTGCCTTCTGAGGTTACTGTAGATTCACTCTAGACAGAAATAATTGTTTTGACCCTTTTGCGGTAAAGTTCAAGTAGTTCTGTTGATGTGAAATGTTCTCCCTCGCACGAACCAAACCAGGATAATTATTCCAACATTGGATAAATTTATGTTTGGCCCAGAAATTGCTTTGCTGTTTAGTTATGGTAAGCGTAGGTGCTATACCAATCGTAGGTTCTATAGTTCCAAATCACAATCACGATGTAATAATATATAAAAATTTTATATTACAAAAATTACGTTTATGTAATATAATTTTAAATTTTTATCTATTTTCTTCATTACTTCATTTATAGCAATAATTTTTGATTATGAATGTTTCATATCTTGAATGCCTTATTATTGAATTTTGATTTATGTGCGATTCACGTGTCGTAACAATTTAAATTTAAATGCAAAAATTAAAATTAATTACGAAAATTAAATTTAATAAGACTGCGTAGGCTTTCACGGCCGGTGTAATTATAACTAACAGCTCCTTGCGGGTTCCGCCGTGTGTCAAAACTTTCGCTCGCCGTTTCGCTGTTCATACTGACAACTTCTAACTGAACTTTCAGTTATCCTGAAGAAGCTGTCAGTATGAACAGCGAAACGTCGAGCGAAAGTTTTGACACACGGCGAAACCCGCAAGAAGCTGTTAGTTATTAAATTTAATAATTATTTATATACTACTGACAAACTAATTAACTTAATTATTATATTATTAACAAAAAAAAATAAACTTTGCCTTTAGAAACCGCGCGTACTATCCACTAGATCAGGTGACCCGTCTATTTCATAATTACAATTTGCTGAGGTCATATGAGTGCGGCCACGGAACGAGGGCACAAATGCAATTTTGCGAGGTTTTTTTTTTCAGTTTGTTACTTGTTTTACATTTTTTATCAATATAATGATGTAAATTATAAATTTAGACAATTAAACGCGCTTTTTTCGTCGTTCAATAAAAAATAGTTTTAATTTTTTTTGACTCATCAAAAGCCTATTCACAAAAACCGCCGCGCCCATATCCGTTTTTTTTGGCTTGTTTTCAGCTCGATCGGCGATACGCTAACCTGACAGTCTCCTTGTAAAAGTTAATGGAACAGATTTCGAAGTAATACGATTTCCAAATTTTAAATACCGTCCTTCAAAGAAATTCAAACTTACGTATTTATAGACAATCTGCTTGTAATTTGTAAAAGCAAATGTAACCTTTCAGTAAATTTTAAGATAATCCCGCATTTCTAAGTCAATCTACAAAAGAAAATTATTAATTTAAACCTTTTTGACCACCGATTAGAAAAAGGTATAATTATACTACTCACCCCTGAAACGAGCAATTACTGTATTGATGATATAATTCGAACATTAAATTACATTAATTCCGGTTCATGGGTTATAGAGCGGAGGGATTAGTTGGCAACGAAGGCATTCAAGTTCTGTGTAATAATTGGGCAACTCAGTTCCTAGTTACCGTTTGTGTGGAGTCATATCGTATGTGGAGATCGTTTATGGTATGTTTGCTTGTACGTTTCGTACTTCTAAACACATTATAATTTGAATACGTAATGTATAGTAGTTCATTTATTATTACATTTGTAATATTTCGCTTCCAAAATTAACTAGTTAGTTAAGACTTTTCGATTAAATATCGTTTTTTGTTTGGTCGTCGAGGAAATCCAACGCATTCCGAGGGATATCTTCTTGGAATAGGCGAAGTAAGTACCTCTTTTTACTACAATTAACAAGACATATTCCTGTTTTGTAGGCTATAGGAGGATATGTAGAAAACCCTAACCCCTACTCATGAGTTGAGTGTATCTGGTCTCTGAAAAAGAAGTACTCGTTGCTTCTATCCTGCCGACGGTTAGTTGGTACTTATGCAATACAAAAATGAGTGGTCTCGGCATCAATTGCTGAGCTTACAGCAGTTTATATTATCTCATCAGTAGCACTCCGAAGCCATAGATCCTAAACTATCGCATAATCGCCTATGATTATTTTGTTATTAAGTGGTAAGTTATTCCCTTCATTCAGATGTAATACTTTACTAAAATGATATCCAATACTGACAATAATTTAGTAATGAGTAACGAATAATTATTTGAAAATAAAATTATTCAATGATGCTCAACACTGGTTCACATTATACAAAATAATAGTTATCAATTTGCAAGCTAGATAATAAATTATTTTATAAGACTCCGATTTACAAGTTGAACTTGTCAGGGATAAAATTAAAAAGATATTGAAGTAAAAGTATAAGATCTTAGCAATTTTATTTTGGGAAGAGAAGTTGAATGAAAATTACGCAATTTTTAGTGTAAAAAGAATCATATTGCTTATCAACAAATTTTTGAACTTGTTTACTTAACAGATACAGATTGGTTTAACATGCCATGCTTGGAAACTTTAATGGCAGTTGGTTCCGTATTTTATTGAAATTTCATAAAGTTACAAACTTTTAAAAAATCTTGAAACTTATTTATCCATTATCATTTTATTTTCAAATTCTATTTATTCAAAGGTTCTAATTTATACTTCTTTTTACCAGTTTGGTTTTGAGAAACGAAATTAACTTTATAGCAAAAAATATATGACTAGGTAAGATGTAATGCGTATCCTTACTTGGAATTACAAATATTGTACAGTGGCCAGCATAAATATTGCGTTTTTTTTTTTAATGGAAAAAGTTATTTATTTGCGACTTAAGGAGTTTCTTTCTACATACAAAATTATTCCTGATTGTCAATTGGGTTTTAGATCTGGGCATAGTTGCATCACTACTCCCTTAAGTGTAACCGATGATTTGATTTCAAGATAGTGGTTTGGTTTCTACACTGGTCTTACTTGATTTTAGTCGAACATTTGATACAATGATCAGTCATAAGATGCTTGTTGCAATTTTATCGTATATAGGTACATAGATCTCCTACTGCAGTATTGTTGCTTGAGTCATACTTGAAGAGTGTTACTTTAAATAATATAACCTCCCGCTATAGGCTTGTCTGGCGTGGTATTCCACAGGGATCCATCCTGGGTCCGCTTTTGTTTTCAGTTTATACATCCTCTCTTCTAAGTATCATTAAAAACTGTAGAATACATATGTATGCATCTAACAGTTAGAGTGGTATTATTAACGTTAATAGTGACTTTGCAGCCGTTTCCAAAATATTGGCGGACCATTCATTAATGATTAATCCAGGTAAGTTTATGGTTTTGCTGTTTGGTAGCAAAAACCATGTGGACTGCCCTAGAAGATCAATAGAGTTGAAAATAAACCACGCACGTATAAATTCAATCTGAATATAAGAATTTGGGCTTAATGGGCGGATGGGAGCCTTAGATTTGACAATCATGTCTCGAGGTGCATTAGATCTGCCTATACAGCTTTGAAGCTGATATATCCACACTGCCACTGTTTTTTGGTTCATTTGAAGGAGATCCTTTGTGAAACTTTAGTGCTGTCACATTTATCATATTGTTGTGAGGTATATGGACCGTGTTTGAGGGCGAATGCCTTTGCATGTATACAGAGGGTGCAAAATTCGTGTTTGCGTCTGGTTTTTAGTGTAAGGAAATACGAGAGAATTTCTCACAAGCTACCTGAGGTCGAATGGCTGAATATGAATGATCGTAGACTGCTTATGAGCGCTTGTACATTCCAAAAAATTGTTTTATATAAGGAACCCACTTATTTGTATAAAAAAATTCATTTTGTGCTAATCTGCACAATCTGAATTTGAGGTTTAAGGGTCGGCTTACACCCCCTCATCGTACTGTTTTATTTGAGCGATTCTTTGCGTACCAGACAGCAAAGATTTATAATATGATACCGGATCAATTTATATTGCTGAGTGTGTCTGCGTTCAGTCTGCATTTATTCGTTATCTTTTGGAGCGATGATTGTTTCGTGTACCATTCACGACGTCTTTTGTTTTTGCTGTTCAACTACATATTACGTTTTTGCTTTCAATATTATAGATATCTTGGTGTATAATGGCCTTTCTATGTGGGGGGTTCAAGCAGGATATTAGGTAGTAAGGCAAATTAGGTTTTACTTTCTTTATGTATTTATCAAATGAAAAATGAATTACCCTTTTCCAATCGTGTTTTATTTAAAATTATCTTTTACATGTTTCGGCTTGTGGCCAGCTTCAGAAAAGATACGTCGCTAAAAAATATGATGAACCAATTCTTATACAACCGCTCTCGAGCCGAACGGCACGTCCGCTCGCTCTGTACGCTGGCTGAAGACCTTGTTCGCTTGCGTACCTACGCTCTCCCATGTGCATCTCTCGGTTGTCCGCTAATCAGGGACGTTGCGCTGTCCTCGTGACCGCGGCGACCTTCTTTATCTGTTGTTTCCTTCTTTGACGCTTAAACTGCGATTAACTTTTGACAATTAAAAAGAACTACAAATACGTTACAAATTCTACTGGTTTTATATGTTTACAAATAGAATGTAATTGAATATTTTTTATTAAGGAAGCAAATGGTAAATCAAATTTAAAATAAAATGCATTCTAGGCGTCCCATTATTGCACAAACAACTGTCATATTGAAGCCGTACTTTTCAGTTTTCGCTATGTTAATTATGCAAAAATTAACAAAATTGTTTGAGTATCAACCAGATTTAGAAATACCACTGTAGTTGACCTGCTAGAAACGAAAACAATGGAAATATGTAGCTCAATTAAGCAATAGTTGAAAAAATTGTGATTTCAAAAATGTTTTCAAAAATTTGCATACAGCCTCAGAATTGAATTCTAAGTAACTTTTACAAATAACTTTTTTGGATATCATGTAATTTTTGCAGATTTATGGTGTATCTATTATTCAAAAAAAAAAATTAGCGTATTTTAATAATAATTAAAAAAATCCCATATGTTGCGATTTTTATACCGGTCACTACGTAACTTGCTATTCAAGTTTATTGTTAAGCCAACATGTTCACCAGAACTAGCTGCTACGACTCGTTTTTATGGCGTTGAAAAAAATGTTTTATCTAATTTTTTTAATCCCTTTTAAGTGATTAGCCTCTATAGTAAAAACTTCTTGATAATTATAAAATAAAACAAAATAGAATAATAAAACACAATAAAACAAGATCAAATTGCAAGATTGCAGACAACACGCAAATATAGAAATCTCTGTATAGCAAAATGCTCCATTTTAAAGGAAGTTTCCCAACAATTATTATGGCTTAAAGAATTCCATTTTCCTAGCGCACGCACCCCAAACATGTATTTAGATATTACGAAGGTCGTCAGATATTTGTGTAGTACATTCCCGACAATATACACAACTTTAGAACAATTCACAACAAAAACAAAGTACAATAGGCTGCATGTTGTAGGTACAATTTTAGTAGAACATAAATTATGTTAGCGTGTAGAACTTTCCGGGGTGGAAAATCGGAATTACAGAAAAGGTAGAGAACACTATATGTATATAAGGGGAATTATTAATTACCAGAGGAAAGCACCGTTCAGGTTTTGGACATAAAAACTGTTTTATTCCTATGAACTTGAAACAGCCTACGCTCTTTGTACGGGAAGGCGCGCGGGCTACTTTCCAGTTCGATGTAACATTGTAACTTTATTGGTACGCCCATATATTTCCGCTGCACGTGTTCTTCGCTTGAATAAGTGTGTTTATTTGATTCTTATCGCTCCAGTCGGCTAATTCCATTTTTGCACGTTTATTCGCTTTGAGATATAGTTTATTTCCACGGGCTACAAAGGGTAGGCATACGCAATATATACAAAGAGCAAACGAAAATGTTTGCACTGTGGAACCAGGAATTGCATGTATTGATATACACCTTTTATGAATACTCGTCGTATACCGTCTATAGTTTGCGCCTGAAATACGTTGTCGCCTATTAACTACGTATCCCTTCCTCAGACTTAAGCAAATGACAATTAGAAGGAAACTGTTAAGAAAGAAGATGACTTACATTTACTGGTGATGCGTTCAGATAAGCAAAAGAACTCTTATAACTTACTACCATATATTTGATATTTACGTAACTACCAAGTCTATCACATTTAGAAAGTCATAAGTATAAATAGAAACTCTAGTATAGTCTGTCCATAGATAGAACTATTTGACTAATGATGTTTACTGGAATTACCCACTACCTGCTGCGGCAGGTGCCGAGAAATTATGCAAATGGGGTAATGGGTCGTATTAAGAGAAATTGGATTTTTTTTTTAAGTAGAGGATAACTATGTTTTACTTAATATAATCCAGCGTTTACTTGTAAATGTATTAAAGAATGTTGTATTTTAAACATTAATACCCCTTTCGCCCAATTAACTCATTTATACAAATCAACATATACAAGAACGTAATAAATAATAAAATATAGTTGAGAGACAGTTATCGTAAAGTGTAGATGTTTAAACTTGCGAAATAAGAACATATGGAGATCCTGGACTACCAATGAATAGTCAAGAAACAATGTATTCAGGTGTAGTAATATTTCAGTGAAAGTAATGAAGCGATAGAAGACGATCTTAAACACAGCAGATAATCCTGAATGTATACAATAATTTGAAGAGTAAAAATTATGGAACTAAAACAGAAACAATTGTTAGAACATCGACATGGTGTATTTAAAAGAAAAACATGATATAGCCTGGGACAATCGGAGAAAATTTACTTTCTCATTTTCTTTATGTAATTTATGTTTAGTTAATTTTAATTTTAAAAGTATTTTTTTGTAGTTTTTTTTAGTTGTATTCATTCTTATATTTACCTAATATACATGCATGTTTTTTTGTACTTGGATCTATCATCTGTTGGAAGATTTTTTCTTCTGAAGTTCTAGTGCTAGCAAGTCAAATCGTTATATCCATGAATAGACTATATGTTAAACAACTATTGCATAATATAAATGCGTGAACATTTTTGTCTATTTCGCAAATACAACTGGTATTGTGTGCAATAGTTTTGACGAAAAACGGTGTCACAAAGTTTCAATTTGTACACTCAAATGAGATGATTTTTTATGCAAGGTTGGTAATGCAGCTTGTGTGTTCACACTTCACATTTGACATTTACCTATAGATTTTCGCATGTAACAAGTACGCGTGACACGGTTGCGTTACCAACACGATAATATTGACATTATCTACATGAATAAAGTAATAAAATTTCAAATAGGTAATAACTAAATTAATGCGAAATAAAAAAAAATGTTTAACAAAATACGCGTCACAATGCCTTGTACGTTAAATCACGTCATTCTTATGAGAAAAAATCAAACTAGGCGTACTTCATTTATTATACAAAATGATAGTATTATATGTAAATTCTATTAATATGCATTACGGTAATTTTAATATTGTGTTCATATTGTCTTTTATAGTGTATAATAGTTAATTATAGACTTGCATTTATATTTTATATTCTGAAGATTAAATTTCTTAATTTGTGTTTTTAAATAAATCTACTTTTCAATAAATATAAACAACAATAAATTTATTGGAAACTATACCAGAAATATACTACGATTAAGTAGGTAAGTATTTAAAATACGTCAATGCAAACAGAAGTTACAAATTACAATAAATTAAATTGAATAAATAAATGAAAACTAATAATTTTAGGACTACTCAATAGCGTTTCTTTACTTGTTCATCATCGTCATATTGCTGTGTGTAACATTTGCAAAAATTTATTGAACATCTTATCATTGTTAAGTATCCTATAATATCAATAAATCAACTCCACCTTATATTCCTGTTCGATGCAGATGGGAAATAATTGAATGGGTTTGATGTAGTGTGCAACGAGTTCTGGTGGTTGTATATAATGAGTAAATACATTTTACCACAAACAGTGGCGGCTTGTGACAATATTAAATGGAGGAGCCAATCTCGAGCCAACTCTTCTCTCTCCCTTTCCCCATTTTATTAATTTTTCAAAGTTTTGAATCAGTTTAGCTTACCGGGCAGTAATGTATTACCTCGTTTCTTACTAACTAAAGCAATACCAACCCAAGAAATTTAATGTAGACAAATTTACAAGCAAATTTAAAATGAAGAATACATTAAGTTCTTATGGGGAATACTTAACTACCTAAATATAAATACTAACGTATTTTCTTCGGAACTGCAAATATTTAGTTTTTAACTACACGTACACAGTCCACTTGTTTACATTCTCCTACTTAATTAACGCAAAATTATTGAGATTTTTTGCGATTTCATATCGACGTACACATAACAGGACACAGAGCACATGAGTTATTTAAGTGTTGATCGTCGAGTAAAATATAATGGATAATCTAAGCGTAAGCGGGCGTATTTCTTACGACAAAATTTATTCTTATTTTCTTTGCTTGTTTACTTAAGCGAAAGGCTTGTTTTTTACTTAAAGCACTATTATTATAAACTTTTCAGGAATAACTCCCTTATTATATTTACTATTTCAGTTTCATAATTTTTACCGTAAGAGAGACACGAATGTAGATGATTTTAAAATGCTGTAGTTACTAACACTTTATTACTATAATTAACAAATACTAAATATTCTTAAACACAATTTTTATTGCGGAAAAGTGTTAATCCGAAGTCCATACGTGACGGCCATCTACATATGTTTCTACTTTCAATAGCCGATCTTTGATGGCCGTCTGACTCACATCGTTACAACAACTTTGTAACTTTGTTTTTCTTGTAACTGCCCTAGCATATATGTACTTCAGAGTAATGTTATACTTAATATTAAGTATGTTTTTGATTGATGGTTTTGACTTGTTGATTATAACACTAATATGATGCTAAACAAGATTGTGTTACCCAACCGTTGAAAGACTATTTACCTAAAATACTTTTCTAAAAAAAATGACACTTTTTTTTAAATTATAGCGACGAGCACTACTGGTAAGAATCGCATTTTCTTGTTACCATTTAATCCCCTGATGGATAGGTATCTCCAACCAATGTTTCCTTAAAATTGTGCTAATAATAACGGGGATATAATATAGGAGTCATGAAAAGTAAGACACGCCGTATATACGCTGATGTTGCATATATACAGCAATAGTGCGATATTTACTCCTGCTTTTTCTAAAAATAAACTTTTATCAAACTTATTCTGAAATCGTGTTTACTTTATTTTATGTCGTTTCATCGTTTTTAATATGAATCATTTTTTTTTAATTATTAGCGGGTTTGATCATTAAGAAAAGTTTACTAGATAATCCACAACGTGTTAACACTCCTCAGTTGATGTACTTACGTCATGCATTCTATTTATACACTAACATTATAAATATTTGTCATTTCCAGACACCTCCACCAAAAAGAAATCTCAAATGCTTATAGAATTTTTATGAAACGATAATTTTTTGTATCCTGTGGTGAGTTAGACTACCAAAAAATGCTGGAAATTAATATCCTCTGTATCTTTTTGTGTAGGATTAGTTGGATATATCACACGTTTATTGATTTCCTGGAACGGAAACATCTGTATTAAGCAGCCGATTCGATAGCACGGCGACCTAGTTAATCGCGGAGTGTTCGAGCTGCACTCGTTTAAGTGGATTAGAAAGTTTTAAGACGTAAATTTTCCGATCCAATAATAAAACTACCGTCACGTTAACTTCTAATTTGCTCGAATCAATTCGCGAAATCTAAAGGTGGATGCAGGTGGATTCTTACCCTAATTAATGAAGAATGAGGAGACAGAGAGTAGCGATGGTGCGGGCCGGCATAAAATGGCAAGCCTCGGATAATTTTAAACTTGAGCGGCACGGATGAATTACACAATTTGGAGCGTAATACTTACACGTTTAATCCTCATTCTGTTACATTAAAAGCAAGTATAAAAGAAGAGTTTTTATAAAGTTTAAGCCCTATTTATAAAAAGGAAAAAGCTGGATGGTACTTAGAGTACTTATTATGTGCGCCATTCCTTACTTCTTTACTTCATCAAGGTGTACAATACATACCTTTATTGCGTGACTGTAAGCGGAGGTACGTATAAATTATGGGTTTTAGATAACCGTAACCTATAAATGTAATTACATGTCAGTAAAATGGTAAGCTTGCCCATTAATCAGTACGCTTTAGTAGGTAAACAGGATTTAAGTTATAGAGACATTTAGGAATTTAATGGATATGTTAATTGATGTTTAAATTCGTTGTAAACGAGAGCCTCACCATCATATACCGGGTCCTTTTTTTTATTTTACATGCATTTTACTTATATGTAGTTAAAAGAAAAAGTCAATGCATTGGTAACTGGCGAGTAGGCAACCAGGTTATGTAAAAATACCGAAACATATCGCAATAAAATGCCCCAATATATATTTACTTATTTCTTCCGTTTTTCAATTAATACATTTGTCCTTCTATATAAAACACCCTGTAGATTATAATCACAGTTTATTATATCCACAGTGTAGGGTTATCCCCTGTTTGCATAATTACCAAATATTGTTTCTGTAAAATCAATACCACGGCTACCGTGATACGTTTTGTTACTACAGGCGATCTCAAAATTTTTTCTCTAATAACTTGGCAACCCAGCAATCAAAAATAAAAAAAACCTTTTCATATTCCTAAAAATATTTTAAAGCAATATTGAAATCTTAAAAAATATACATATAGGGTGTCTCACTACAAAAAATTGGGTCTCATAGCGCTTCTCTTCTACTGTACACTTTGTATACCTTCAGATAATTTTAAACTAAAGGCTATCTGATCCGTTACAATTATTGTATACAATATCTTGTTACAATCTACAGAAAGGGTGTTATATTACTTTTCCACACTATTGGCCCGCCCTCTACCTTAGACACCTTGTATCACATAACTTAAATTTATATTCCAAGTTCTTGATAATTGCTAATATTATTTGCAAGAAAATGGTATCATTTATGAATATACTCAATCATTATTAAACTATCTAGGGCGAACAGTACTTACTGAAGTTATCTTTTAATATATCTGCTTACATTCTCACTGTATGTGCACAGCATACAACGAGTAACGACGAGTTCGCAAAATCCTTTGTTCTTTTGTTTTCCGTTTTCAATGATCTTCAAGTCTAGATGCCATCTTGTAAAGCTGTTGCTGGGAATTTTCAAACCTGTGGAGTAATTTATATTTTAAAGGAAGTAGGAAAATAGATTAGAAAAATACACAAATTTATGGGTTTTCTATTGTGACTTTATTGCAAATATTTCTGAACAGCCTATAGTAATAAAAAACACGATTCTAGTAAAGTAATGTTCGATTAAGTGATACATATATTTGCAAGTGTCTTACAATAATTGAGTTCACATTCTTTCTTTTTGTGAAACTAAATTTATTTATATATTGTATAGTATAAAATATTCTTCCAGGAATATATGTTGTGGTTCTTTTTCAAATAAATTAATAAAAATGCAACGACTTCGGTAGAATGGTTTTATTGTAGACTTTCAAATTTCTGACGCGAACACACACTAACTTATATTATAATTAAAGTTCAAGAGTTATGACTATATCGTTCTGTGTAATATAAAGACAGTTCCTTTTTATTCGACTAATTCATATCTAATATCTGACCCTGCAGTGGTTTGTCAAACATCATGTCCGAGGTGCACAAGTGGATAGAGTTTCAGACGTAGACTAAATAATATCGAGCTGTCTATAAAGCGAATAAATATGAGATGTGAGGATTAAAATTTGTACTAGTATAATACAGTTCAGACCAAAATCACGTTATTTTAAAAACCGAACATAAAATGAATTAAGTTAGTTATTGTGATAAATAGAGATACATTTTAAAATGAGTATCTAAGAAATAAATCGTTTTAATGTGATCTAGGAATCTCTGCACAACGGCAATAGTTCTTAGCCATGTACTTTCTTAATTCTTGTCCTGTTATATATAACATAAACTAACATTTCAAATTCCCTTGGACGTACGACAAACAATGTGATTCCAACATGGCGGTTGTCCAGTACATTATTCAAGAATAGCACGACAAGTATTAGATCGAGCCTACAATCGTCGATGGATCGGAAGAGGTGCTCCAGTGTCTTGGCCTGCAAGATCGCCAGATCTTACTTCGCCTAATTTCTTCTTGTTTGGCCACTTAAAGTCTGAAGTTTATACAAAAGTGCCAACCACGAGGGAAAACATGATTGAGCGAATCACCAACGCTTGTTCAAGGATTACGCCGGAAACACTTCTCAGTTGTGTGCAATCATCCCAATTGCGAATAAATAAATGTATCGAAGTGGAAGGGCATATTTTCGAACACATTTTTTTGAAATGGGTATGATAAAGTAAAGTTCTTCGCTGTTGAATGGCTTTTTGAAATGTTAGTTTATGTTAAAATAAAAAAAACACAAAATCATGTTTGCTTGCTTTTCTTTTTTGTGTATTTTTTCTAGACGTTCACAATCATGTTCTTTGCGATTACAGCACAATCTGTTACGAATCGAAAAAAGTTTCAAACAAAAACTACATACATGATGGCGTAGAATCCAAATCTGCAATACAAAATGGGGGTTCCCAGTTAAGATTTCAAAGTTGTCCCCCCTCCCACTCTGGGGGGGAGGGGGGAGGGGAGGGAGGTTGAGGTGGAGGATAGAGTTCGGCATCATTCAGGGAACCCCCTACATTACAACAAATCTTATTAAGACCTTTTTTTGATTTGATGCAGTGTTTTAAAGATATTTCGTTGTCCCAAGATAAAAAAACTCACCCTGTATAATACATTCATTCGGAAATCCAAAGAAACTGCGTCCATGGTTAGCATCAGAATTTATCTTGCAAGAGCGAATGGTACAATAGCATGATGCCCATTGGCGTCTTCTTTCACGCTTATTTCACTTAAACCAAACAATATAATATATAACAAAGTATGTACATGTTATGGCCACTAACCTTACCTTTTACACAATGCACCTTAACTAACTTAAATAGCCATATTGGGAGGCTGTTGTTTGAAGTAAAGTTAGACCCCGATGACTCATCCATTGTCCTTAGTGCTTATATTGTGCTGCAGGTATATTAAAGCAAAAGTACGTAGTATCTGTATTACTTCTGCTGGTTTTAATCCTTAACGCCCATATTATAACGTCGTTAAGTTAAACCATAGGGTTCGTCATAATCTCTTTATACAGTACATTTTAGTAAATGGAAGCCGTAAACTTCTATTAGTTAAAGACAACTGCATATAACTGCCAACAAATGTATTTCAAAGGTATCATTTGTGAATCACATCATGTGCAAAACTATTCTGTGTATGTGTATATATAGTCAAACTTTTTGTTTACGATTTATTATTAGAGGAACATATGTTTAGCCTTCTTAAACAGCATCGCGCTTATTATAATAAATTTTTGATCTATAACCCAATCAGTTTTAAATTTTTTATGAATAATATAGACTGCTTTAGATATATAAATAATTTTTATAACAATAATTCAGGTCTGAAGTGGCTTAAATATCAACAGTATCAATACTAGAGGATCCGTTTTATGGTTTAGGACATCAATTAATTTTGTTAACATTAACCTATGTATTATGAATGATTGCATTTGCAAATTTATTTTATACAGCAAGTATATACAAACGAATGCCGTAAGAATCAATTATTTATATAGAAGTTTATTATAACTTTTATACACAGTTTGCAAAAAGGGAACTTTGCAAACTAAGTTAGAAATATACTATTATTTAGTTGATGATATAAGCAGTTAATGATAATGTACAACACCTCATTATGACGTATTCACCAATTGGTAATTCAACCCGTACTAAATAGGGTGTAACCGAATTACTTGTTCATCAACACACACATTGTCCTTAAAAGTAGGTAAAGCGGAGAATTACTAGAAATGCATGACACATACCAAGTATAGTACACAGACTTCGTAGTTTGAAGAACTTCCGCACAACTTGCTCGTTCAGAACGATGCGACGTCTTTGGACGGAATAGCAACCTGTCCTGAATTCTGATTCCATTGTTTCAGCGCCATGACCTCATTCCTAAAGTTGGCGATGGAGACACCTGTAAAATGTGTTTTAAAACGAACGACACATAAATACGTAAAATGTTTGTAAAGAACATAGAATAATGAAGGCAATATGTTTAAGTTAACACAACTTTTGCCTACAGTTTAAGCTCGAACTAAGATGAAATTTTATATGGCTTTATAAATTGTTAGTCGGAAATATGAAGATAAACTGATTTTATGCAAATTTTATAAGTCACAATTTACATGGAGGGAGACAACATTTCTTGTATAAATTTTAAACGGGTTTTGAATATTTTGAAATTTAATCATTTGCTTAAAAGATCCACATTACATTCTACACCCCTACAATATTTACATAATTTTGATCATAGTATTGTGAAGTATCATTTGATCACACTGATCATGTAATTCTTCTGCACAAAATGGTTAGGTTTAGATTCTCTCCTAAACTTTTGCCGTTTTTATAAAGGGCATTTGTCTGACAGAAACTGCCATGTGGCTTTTTTGAATTTCCAGTCAGATTATTTCTCACCAACATCTAGAGTTCCACAGGACAGCAATTTGAATCCGCTGCTGTTTCATTCATTCATCAGTATCAGTTAGGCAATAGAAACACTGGCGAAACGTCAGATCTATACAATAAAACAGACGATGGAAACAACCCAAACACCAACTCATATTCTAATAATTCATCATCAGAATTTCACGTCTGCTGAGCTATTTATTATAAAGTAAAGTCAGGTAAGTGTGTAACCGGGGCAAGTGTGTAGTTTGGCTATAATTGAAATACGGACGTCCTCTTGTTATAATACTAATGTACTAAACTTCATACTAGTTTTACAAATAAAAATTCACATCTGCTAACGTGTAATAACTTAGATATCTTGTAAATTTATTATACCTTATTATATAAATATTTATTACATAAGGGCATCAGTATAGTATTACACACTTGGCCGAACTAAAGGGATAATGCTATTAATATATAAAATGCGGAACGATTACACACTTGCCCCATTTTGCTGGGTAAGTGTGTAGTATTGATAGTGTTTCAATTCTCATTGTTTTCCTGTTTTTGCATGAGCTCTTCTAGCTGGCATAAGTGTTGTCTCCGCCTTGCTTTTAATTCTGTGAAGCGGTCAATCACAAGTGAGCTTGCTACGCCCTTCAGTCGAAACAATAACAGAGGACCCTCCCAGTCGAAATCTCAAATAAGGAACACCTATCTGTACAGATCTCACAATGCCTCGCTTCTGTAGTAGAGTAGAGGGAAAGCCCAAGAATATCCGTGGACGCCAAACTCAGTCTCAGAAGGTCGTTCAGGTCAAAAACGGTATTCGGACAATAGCGGCAACAGTCTAAATGACTGGAGGACGTCATTCACTCACAAAACATACCAATCAAAGAAAACTTTGGTCGTGAGAATTAAGGTCGACACCACGACATTTGAGGCAGAAAAGGACTCCAAACGATAGGGTGAAGGAACCACAAAAAAAAACAATAACAATTCCAAAATTTATTAAACCGTGTTTTGCAACAAACAAAAAAAAAAGATCGGTTACGGTGATCTTGAATAGTTTTCTTAAATTTTAAAGATAGCAAAGGAATTATTAAGGGGCGAATCTCTTTTGAGTACCCCACACAGGGATTAAATATACTGACATTTGCCAATCAAAAAATAAATGAATAAAATTCATTGAAATGTGGTGAGCAGCAACATTTGAAGCAATTTCATTATGAGTAGAGAAAATAAGTTTAAAATTCCAATCGGAGACGCTCTGAGAGAACATCGGTTCGGGTGCAAGACCAATTTAACATCAACAAAGATAGAAGAAAGGATTGAATTGGCCCCAGTTTGGTAACGCTTAAAAACTTTCGTAAACAACAAATAAATAAATAGATATAAAGTGAAAGTACAGAACAAAGCCCGATAAAGAAAAAATAAATACATTGCTCATAACTTAACAATAACTTGCCTCTGGAGCCTCTAGGACAGCTAGCGGTTCAGACTTTCCACACAGCGTTGACCAAGTCCTCAACGGAAACTCCGCTCCAAACGACGGCACGTGATCCGTCGCCCGAATACGGGAGATCGATGAAAGATCGATGGATGTACCAAACGGGGTAATAAGTCGTTCTGCGCTTCCAGTTTCGAGGGAAAATAACAATAAGACAAAGAAAAAGAAAAAAAAAAGAACTCCTACCTAATACTGCGTAGTTGGAAACTAGAAGAAAATAAACCCACGTGGTTCGTAACTTCGTGACAGCGAAACAAAGCCGTAAAGCACAAATAAACGATATTGCTATTCAGAAATAAACCTCTAAGCAATGAAAACTTCCAATTCGGAGAAGATCCGCCAAAGCGTATAACTACGTCAACGCAAAAACATAAAATTGCGCCACAAACGAGTGGTGTGAGAAGTTGAGACATCTCACACCAAATGTATCGCTAGGGCCCAAATGCCTTAGTCGAATCAAACGGATGCGTACTGCCGTGTACTGATTGAATTAAATGAGAAAGAAAAATAAAATTAGCTAGCTCAACGGAAAAAATTTTAAAGAACGCAAAAGAACACTTAACCTCAGAGTTACCCTCGCGAATTAAAACTTGAATCTAACCACGAAAAGTAATTTGGAGTGAAGGAAATCGGACTTTCTTAATTACACGAAAAATTGTAAAGGTTTAAATAAAAATAAAAGAACAGAATTTTTAACCCAATGACCCTAATTAGCAATAAATTTATTTCAACAACGGGTTACAAAGGTGCAGAAAAAAAACCTAGAACTGAAAGTTCTGGCCTAAAATTAAAACTGCACCTGACTCTAAATTAAAATAGCACAATGCTATTTCCTATACAAAGCAAAAAATTTGTTTGTTCAGGAAGATTATCCAAAATACACAACCTTTGAATTTCTATCCACGTGGTTTCACAAATTAAAATAAACTAATTGCAAGAACAATGTTTCTACTCACCCAACCGAGGTGATTGATAAATAAAAATGAAACAGCAAAATTGAATAACGGAAAATTAACTCTTTAAAATATAATGAGAGAAAAAAACTAAAATATACCTTCCTAAACAAAAAATAATAATTGATCTTATATCTATAAAGTGCACACTTCAATATATTAACAATTATCACAAAAAGAAATCCTTGATCGAGTAAATAATTACAGAAATGGGAAATTAAATTTTCAAAATCAAAATGGATTACAAAAAGGCAATAAAGATATAAAAATACGTCTACTCACGTCAATAGTCGAACAAGAAAGTCCTTAACAAAACTCTACAATTGTTTTTCTTACAAAAATCCCTCTCTCAAAATCGTAAAAACGCAGACGTATAGCAATACGACAGTATTCAATAGAATCCGCATAAAATCAGCACAAGCGAACAATAGACATTTTAATGAATGGAATAATTAAAAGAAACTTAACACTACAAAATTTAAAATGATACAATATACTCTTTAACTTAACTTAAACAAACCAAAATAAAATTGTGAAAAATTCTTGGTAGATTGAACATCAGCTGTTTAAGCAAAGAAAACAACCATAACAAGCAAAATATGCAACTTAAAATACACTCAGCGAAATGGGTTGTCTAACCGCAGCAGTACGAACTCAGCAGGGTTAGTAGTCTACGATCGGCCGCAAGCGCTCCAGAAAGCGGTAAAATACAGAAGACAAACACAAACAATACAGACGCCAAGATATTTCACTTCCTGTGAGAGTTTTATACCTTCACTTCGGAGTTTTAGCGGTTCAAGACCATCTAACTTCCTCCTTCTCGTGAACGCTATTATGGTCGTTTTGGAGGGACTAATGTTTTTACATTACTAGATGGCTCGTTGATACTGCATGAATTTCCATAAGTTAAGAAATTCTCACTGTTAATAAATCAAATTAAGAATTATTGCCAAGTAATCTAAATCTGCATTAATTCGAAGGAACTGAAAACATTTTCCTAAGCCAACCTTCATCGCTATAAGAATTTCTCCTTAAATGCAGTAGCAAGGAAACAAATATAAGGAAAGTGCACGCAACAAGTAGTTAACAGGATTAATGTGTATAACCTAAGTGGGTTCCTTTAGTGCTTTAAAACCACATACCGTATCGACAGATTTTTATTTGGGCTGCCGAGAACGTCTAACGCATTTCATGAAATGGAGTTGCCGCTTGTATCGAGCTAGCTAATATAAACAGACAATTTGACAATATATTTACATGATGTCCAATCATGTGTCAGACACTTTTTAAGAATTTATCATTTTATCATTGATACGTACAATCTAACAACTTAAAAAAAAGCATGAAATAAGTTAATGGAAGAGAAATTCCAACATGGAATCCTTGTTTACAACCTGGGGCTAATTTGGTTCACCTGCCCATTAATTGGCAGTACAGTTTGGTAATTTTGTTTTCCAACCAAACCTTCCTCCTTAATTTGAAATGCATTAGTTTTCCTATGTTCATGAGAATTTGTGCCGATGTTGATTATGCAATTTACATGCAAATATTCTAGTTAGTAAGTTTTTATAATTAACTGGCCTGGAATAGCGAAAACATGGTTCTGAGGCGCGTATATCATCATGAAAAGATGTGTAAATGTTTACTTATTAAGTATTAATAAACGGTACTACCTAATATGTCTATGTATGGGCGGTCGTCCGACCGCTGTAGCGACTAGACGTGTCTTGAGTTAAAGTTCGCATTTTATATATAAAAATCTTACATATTAATATTAGAATGTCAAATACTCAAGCTAGTGCAAGTGCTGGTGGTGCAACCGGTGGATATAAGCTACGTAATAAGGAAGTAAAGGGAGAAAACTTAGTGAATATTAATGGTTTTTGGAGACATTAAAAGTTACATTGATCAAGCTATAAAAGTGCTACAGCAGAAATGTTTGCGAGAATGTGCAATTTAGAAGAGAAAAATGCAAAATGTGTTGGATGCAAATAATGAGTTGGTAGTCTCTTACTGAAAAGTGAAATTCTTTGTAAGGAAAAATGAAAATGACATGAATCTTCGTTGATTACAATATTCTACGGACGATACCATTATTGCATGCGCTACTAAAAAATCTACAAAAGAAAATTTTCTCGATCTTTCAAAAACAGTCGCCGGTATAGGCAAGAACACCCGCACCTACGTCACAGGGAACGCGGAACGGAGCACGCCAGAATATGGTTGGGGACAACAGTTTAAGCGTTGGTGACCAGAAGACCTGCTGACGGCGTGATAAACACATCTATCGATGGTTTGGAGGGTAATCGCCTCATAACAAACGTAGACAGGCTCACACGGATGTCGCGGATGGAAAGATTGGAAGAGTGGTCGTTGTACGGGTGGTCGGGATGGTGCGATATGGTGGCCTTCGCGGCTGCCGATAGAAAATTATGGCTATATGTGGGTAGATGTAGGGCTGAAACCACGAAGCAAATGTTCTCTAACTATCTACAGACGAAAATTTCTGGACGCACCTTCGAGGTTAGAAAGTTGGAAACAAAGGGACGAATTGGCCTCTCCGTGTTTGTGCTGATGTTGACCTTATTGACAGGTTATATGAAGCAAAGTTTGGCCTAATGGCATAATTGTTAAACAATTTTATTTTTTTTCAGGCAGCAGGGCGCGGGCGAAGCGAGTTCGCATAAAATAATTTAGTAGTCCGGTGAAGATTGTAAACAATGATGAACAATGAACTAAACGGTATGTATTTAGTTTTTTTAATATTAATATTCAATATTTATCTAACAAAATCAATTAATTTGAACTTTTATAAATACTTTTGATTTCGCATTTTTATTATTTAGTGAATATTGGCTCGACGAACTACGAATTAATTCGGTTTTTATTAACAATTATAAATTGATGTCTGCCTTTTGTCGGAGTCGCGGTGCTCCTGGGGTTCAGCGATATTTGTCAGAGTGGATTAGCTAATTCTTGTCGTCCAGTTACGTTTTGCAAAGTTTTGTCTGTTGAGTATGTTATCGAATGTTCTGGGATTGCGTTCAGAGACGATTTTTGCATTATTAATGTTTATAGGCACCTAATAAAGAAAAGCAAGCATTTGTGACACTTTTGTTTACATTTAACTGAAATATTTCATAAAGCATTGAAAAGTTTTAAAGTATTACTATTTTGTGGAGATCTGAATAATTAATCAGGCGGAAGATTGTAATTGAATTTAAATTTTGAGTGATATTTATTTATTCATTTAATCTAACATCGCTTATCAAGAACCTACACGATTTTTTTCGACTTCTTGTAATACCGAGTATTACAATCGATTGACTATGTTGTTACAAACTTTCTGAATTAGTAATGTTCGCAACTTTGATCCGGATCTATCAGATCATTTCGGTCAAATAGTGTGCTATTCTGGTTTTTTTTGGGGATTCCGAACACGACTATTTCTGTTGATTATTTTTTTAGGGATATTAATCACGACCATTATTAACACTTTTAGGTACCTACTTTCATTTCACATGTATGATGATTTTACATGTTGCTGATTTTTCTGATATTAACACAGTATTTAATATTTTTTTTGAAAGCTTTTTATGGTTGTTTTAATAGGGCATTTGAAGTTAGACACAAAAGCGTTTAACTTAAAATCTGGTTTGGGTTTTATTATAATTTTTTCTCCTCAATTGACTTTACCAATTAAGCGAACTTGAAAAATTGAACTGGTTGTGTAAAAGGGTAAGTGGCAGTGACATTTCAGATTAAGTATAGGTGTCTTGTTAGGGAGGTGCGAATATATATAAAGAGAGAAAAGTTTTTTATTTTAGTCGAGCAGTGGCGCGTCTCACTAATAACAAAAAACATTTTGGGGTATTGTTAAAACGTTGTCAGGGTAAAATGCAGCGTCGGGACGAAATGGTGATTAATTGCAATGGCAAGTATTACGTTCAGATTTGAATGAAATTGTTAATATATTTGGTAATTACTTATCTACAGATATTGAAACCGAATTTTGAGTAAATTTGCGTGCTCTTAGTTCCACTGATTGCACTAACTAGTGCAGCGGTTGATCCATTCATGTGTTTATGTTCTTACGACTTGTCATGAAGTATTTGGAGTTATTCACAATTTAACTAATAAAAAATCTACAGGTCTCTGATTGAGATACCTATAACTTTAATTAAAGAATTGTAGTAATCGAATTTATTGAATTTCTTGCGTGTGCTATCAATGAATCTGTAATGCAAGGTAAATTTTCCTCTGCTTTAAATCAGCAGCGGGTTTCTTTATTTACATAAAATGGTGATCCCACAATATTGAAATATCGGCCAATTTCACTTCTAAAGTGTATTTTCTAAAATTTTTGAGAATATAATCTCTAACAGAATATATTGTTTATCTTGACAAATATCACTTAATTTCTGATAGTCAGTATGGTTTATAGGCTTGGCATTCTGAGCGGAACTGCTATAGGTGACTGCATTCAATATTTATGGCCAAGTGTGATGTCGGTAGATTTGTAGTTTGTATTTTATTTGATCTAACAAGAGCTTTTGATACAGTTAGATGCTCATATGTGTCCGAAAAGTTGAACAAATTAGGTATTCGTCGGCATTTATTAAATTCAATTTTGGTCTCTTTTTTGAGCGATAGGAGATAATCGTAAAGCATAACATGTAAGTCTGAACCATACCCGGTCAATGTAGGTACATCGCAAGGTTAGCGTAATGGACCTTGATTTTTTTATTATTATTTTAATGCTCTCCCACATTATATTTCGAAGGGGGAAAATTTTTGGATATGCCGACGATGCTTGCATTGTCGTGAGTAGTGACACAAGTTTATATTTTGAAAAAAGTTGATACAGTTTTGAGTGAATTTGAGAGATGGTGTTCTGCTAATAAATTAATGATAAATCATGGAAAAACGGTCTTGTTTGAATTTTTATAAGTATAGATGTTCCTTCTGAATTTAATTTTTCTTTTAATGACGAAAAAATAATATCCTCGTCAACTTGTAAATTTTTATGTATTATTTTGGATAGTAATTTACGTGGGACGATCAAATAGGAGGATTTGTGTTAGGCTTTGAAAATGCCTATTACGTCATTAGTTTACTCAAATCTGTCTTGATATTAGTCATTATTGATATTTTTTAGCATTCGTGTATTCGCTTTGACTTATGGATTATGTTTGGGGCCGGCGGTACAATAAGTGTTGTTTTGTGATGCAAAAACATTTACGATGCTATTTGATTTCTTTTTAATAGTCGTGCGACAACTTTAGAGCAATGGGATTTTGACCGAACTTCTATCTATTTATAAACTTTTGATTCACTTGCCTATCAATATTGGAAAGTTATCGGACTTTTGCTAGCGTCATGGGCCTGCACCACATAGGGATATTATTGTTTAAACGATATTGCCCTCTTTCTAAGAAAATCGCCACTGTTTCAGGTTCATATTTGTAAAAAGTTAAAACTGAAATTAAATTTGACCTTAAATGTATTTAACGAAATTAAAATTTATGTTTAATTGGGAAGATGTTTTTATGTAATGATTTTGAAACTACTGAAATAATTCTATTATTGATAGTAGTTGTGGGAATTTGTTCGCTTGCGTTTGCGTCGCATACATTTTTTTTTCTACTTTGTTAAATTTGTGTTTGTTTGGTTTGTTTTTTATTACTGTATGTGTTTATATTTCTTTTTACTTTTTTTATTAACATTCTGAATTAAGTACACTATTTAAATATTGTGCGACGGCTATGTCACAGTTGGTGAATTTTTCGGCGAATAATCTAATCTATCTTACTAATCTATCTAATCTATG
>RXPK01000235.1:674571-746069 GCA_004143645.1 Protaetia brevitarsis | reverse complement strand
TATTACATAAAATAAGTGGTGAACGTCACTTCAGTATTTCGTGCGATACCCCGACACGTTACCCACTCCCACTCCATGTCAAAGGCCTTAGTCGGCGTTGCTTGACAACATCGGCAGGAAGCAACAGGTGACATATTTAGGTGATTTTCAGGTAAAACTGATGACCTTCTTAAGCTCTGTATTACTGTGGCTCACCTATTTAAAAGTACTTAGGCACTCAAGAGACTTTTAAAGTGATGTAGGCAAGTAAATTAACAGCTATTTATAAGAGCAGGAAAGAATATTGTTTATATCAAAGCTATGCCTCAACAGATTCTTTAGTAATTCTTGACATACCGCTAAAGACACCTGAAAACCATTCAAAGTCTAGCCTTGTTCTTTCGAATTTTATTTCTACTTGCTGTCACAGAAAAACCGCAACAGAAATGAATTAGTATTTTGGTGACATAACCGTATATGTAGATTGGAATTGCGGAATTATACATAGATGTATTCGCAAGGCCGATTATCGATGCTACGCGTACCTCAGTAATCGCATACGGAATACTAATCTTTTCGAATTCGGCAGAATGCCGATGGATCATAGGATATACGGTAATAATTTGCATCGATCAGATTCCGCTTGTGCAGGCGTCAAGCGGTATCAAATAAATTACGTGCTACTTCTGCGTACATATGTTTAGTGGCGGTAAATAAGGGAATAATAAAAAGGAAAAGAAATAGATAGAGGCTTGTGCGAAGAATTTTTATGACGGGAGGGAGGTATTATATCACTGCTAGAATGTAGGATTTTGTGTGTCTACTTACTCTAATTCAGTATTCATGGAAATTGATTTAGAGATTTCTTTAGAACTAAAGAAAAATTAATGATTTAAATGTCATTCTCTCCTTGGGAGTACAATATTAACGGCCGTTTGCATCGTCTGTGATTAACATTTTAATTAACTAATCAAAGATTAAATTTAATTACGAATTAAATATGAATAGGATTGCACCGAACAAATTTAATTAATGATTAGTTAATTAAAAAGTTTGCAACAGAAATATAGGTTGGTAGTGCGTTAAGATTAGTTTTTATATTAGTCAAAAATCGTATTATATTTGGGAACACTTGTTCCATCATAATGAATTTGCCGCTCATGCGGATGAGCGATTTTAAGCGCATTGAAAGTTATTGTGAATTTAAGCTGAAGAAAATTGCTACAGAATTAAATATTGAATTAAAAGTTGAGTAGTAGTTTTAAAATGGGAATTAATATGTGAATGCAGGTTTTTTTTTAATTATGGAATTCTTTTATTTGTTTGTTCTGCAAAATAAATGGTTAATTACATACACAATATTTCTTTTAAAAAAATCAAAGTGATAATGCATTTAGAGTAAATAAATGTATTTCGTTTATACAATGCCAAAGAAAGTCAAATACAAAAACAAAAATGTTGAAAAGTTAATTTCTAGCAATGAATTTAAAATTTGTTGAAACAATAATTAATTTTGTAATGCCTGTGTCGCAGCCGGGTACATCATCAGAGCGTCATAATCTCATGAAGTTGTCCATTTTTAAAATTTCTTTGATTTGATTTTTTCTTCATTGATTTCCTCTTCCACCCACTTTGTATGGCTATATTGTGCAATTACTGAGGGTACCAACTATACTGCTATAAAGGTTATCCAGCTTTAAGCGACAATCATATGCCAATATTGGAAAAACATTCTTCTTAGAAACATTGCTTTCAATGACATTCCATGTTGTAATGTGGTTCGATTATAACGACTTTTCAATAACTGTTTCAGAATTTAACAGTTAGGGTCATATAAATTTGTTTTTGAGGCATTCTCTCTGTCACCTATGGAAAAGAATGGATCGGTTAAAGTATGTATTTTCCCTGGGCCACTCGTACTATCGATTATCCATTATTTTTAAATTAGCATCATATAAAAATTGTGAATTTATAGAACGATATTTTTTCCTATTACGAAATACCTCGGGTTCATTTCGCACCTGAAACCACGATTAATCCTCAAAATATTATTGTTATTTTTATTTCAGGCAATTTAATTTTTATTACCTGGACTTTCTAAAACCCCTGCCAAATATAATTTTCTTGTACGCCGCTGATTCCTTGTCCTAATCTTAAAAGTGAAACTTAATTAGCTAGCATTTCAATTTACAGTCACAAGATTATTTGTTATTATTACCCAAAAACGCATAATATAAACTATAATCGCCTATAAAACAAATCGTAAACCAAAGAAACTACCTCGCCCAACTTTAATATGGCGGACAACTCCTAAAAAGTCCGCTGTAATGAAGTTATTGCCTCAAGATATACTATTATGTTATTTAAAGAAAGATAATTAAAGTTTCTACATAAATCAATTCTAAATATCATATTCCAAAGTTATTATTTAAGGTTCGACTTCTATCAAATCATAATAAATTGACTAAAATTAAACTAGCCTTATCACTCTTTTTTAATTAAAAATTTCCCAAAACATGCAGTGACATAAAGATGTTTATAGTATGTTCGTTATCTAAAGCCGACTCAAAAAATTGTCAGTGAAATACGTACTATGCACAAAATAAATTGTGGAAAATTACAATGTGTTTTACAGAAATAATTTCCAAACAATAAATTATGCTTTTGCGCCCAAAACGTAAAGCTTCAAAAATGAATTCTACGATCTCTACTATCACATATGGCTTAAAAACATTTAAAACATTCTGTAACATTGAAATTTATCTGAGAATTTACTTAAAATATAACAGAATGCCCGATCGTAAATTTAATAACTTATTGCTTTGCATATAATGTCCTAATTTAAACTGTTAAAAATTATAATATACAATGACAAAAATTTATTCATTATCGTAAATTGTAAACCGTGTAAAACCAACTATATGCGTATGTCATGCTGTGTTTCGTCGAATGACGGATTTCACCTTGCAGAGCTCGACAAGGCACGTTGGTACGCCGTGTTGCACTTGTACATATAAGATAATTGGTATCGAAAATCGTACGATAAGTCCTTTACGAATGCAAACGCTTGCAAAAACCGTTTTTCGTTCCAACGTTATTTCCGAAGACCCTTTTCCTCCGTTCCTTCACATTTTTATTACCTCCTAGCAGCTAACACTTTCCTTTCCGATTCTTATGTGCTACACATCAGCTGATTTAACGTAAACGGCACCGTGAGATTAATGATCATAACAAATTCGTTAACTTACAGGCGCACGTTTAGATTATGCAGAAATGTGCAAAAATAAAATTTCATTCAACAATTTTAATTTATAATGATTTCAATCATTATTTGAATATGCCTACTATAACAAAGTATCTTGCTTTAAAATAATCATTTTTTATGTATCCATTAGTATGATTAGCACATAAAAATTATTACACACAACGTTAATAAATTGTGTTACAAATAATTCAGTGCAATATATTACTTCAAACTAAAAGTGCATAAAACCCACGCGTAAGACTTCCCTGGTCGTTGTCCATAGGTACTATACTTTGTTTGGTTTCCAGATTGGAACCGCGTTCTGGATCTTCTTCTGGCCAAGAGAAAGAAGATCTAGCAAAGAGCAAGAAGATCCAGCGCCGTGGTCTACCCACGCCATGAACTATGTGTAGATATGGAGCATGTTGCGTGACTTTGACTGTGTAATAAAAATTCGATTAAATGAAATGCTCAATGGCTTCCCTATTAGTAAATCAAATGTGCGAGATGAGAAACGAACCGACACTGATTAATCTAACTGTGCAGTTGCAACTGTTTTAATGATGTATTTACCAGACGTATGACTTAGGATATCCATCCAATAGTGGTCATGATAATGATTTTCCACAAGCCTAAAACTGTTTTTTTGTTTTAGCGGCGATGTGAAGCATTCTTAGAATAATTAACAATTACTTAACTCAATATCTGGAATTGATCTTTTATGTTAAGAAATGGACAGAGAATTCTACCCCTCTGACGTATATAATAATCCTTCCTACTTGTTATGTAATTCCTTCACTTTTAAAAACATCTAAAGTCATTCCATTTACAAAAAAGAGATCCACAAACTGCCTTAATGAATAGGCCCAATTAACATTTATCCTATTCTAAATCTACGACATCTTTAATGAATAAATGATAATCCTATTTTAACAAATTTCACCCTTATTAGTATTGTCCACACGGGATTCCACCGAATCACTCAATAAAACACTCTTTTGTATAAATTTGTAAGCAATCTTCGTCTAATCTGATGCCAATTCACTATATCTCTATGTTTAGACTGTCGAAGCATGTGATATCATCATAACATCCTAATTAGATAACTACATAACTATGAATTAAGATTCTTCTATTGTTCATAGCTATATATCAATCGTTCGCAAACAGTATACATCATGATCATTTATCTAACGTACTGAAGTTATAAGGTGGCCCAGATCAGTTCGAGGACCAACACTATTCTTAATCTTTATTAACATCTCTCTGTGAAAAGGAGGCTTACTAACATCACCTTTTATGCGAAAATATTAATATCCTGGTCATTCTACCACGTCTCACATTTGTGACACTGTTAAACTGCCTCACATCACTGTGCAATTACAACTAACAACAACCTTCTGATAACAACTGACAAACCTAAGAGTAATTTTAAAAATACAAAAAAAATATAACATTATAGCTTTATCTAAGTGTAATCTTATTGATGTTACAAATGCTCTAAGTACTAGGAGTGATTGTTTGAGAGAATGAAAGTAGAATAGTTCTATTCACTGATTATACTAGAATGTTTATGTTCTAAACTTAAAGAAACTTGTTCATTCGTGAACATGTAAATCATTACTATTCTAAATCATTCTATTAAGACGCATGATATTATTCATGGATAAGTGTAGTGCTATCGATATTTTATTGCAAAAGCGTATTCTCGCATTATATTCTTCGTCTCGCAGTCTTTCAAAAAAACTTTATAATCAAAGATTTTAATTCTACGACTCATATATTATGAAAGTTGTGTGTTTCGTACACAACACAGAAGGGTTCTCTGCTGTGCCACATGATACGTACTAGGCAATCCAAACTACTATTCCACCAGTCCTAAAATACTTCATTTCAAAAAAAAAATAATCATCTAGGATGCTCTTATTTTTTATATAAAATTATCAGCTGATTAAAGTTAACTCTTTAAATGTTTAAACGTAAGTTAAATCCCAGTATTATATAATTATATTATCATAGACAATATATTTTTGCCCTCGTCCAGAAACACTATTTGCAGACTTAAAACAGCGAAAACTATTTTTCCTGCCTAGGCAGCAAAAATGTCCAAAAGTTGGCACACTGATTCACCTGACAGATGTTAAAATGTCAGAACTACTGTCGAACATATAGGTGAACTGGGTCTTCATTGAACCTGATTGATAAATAGATATTAAATAGAAGAAAATGACAGAAAAATATTTATTCCGGAAACTCAAAAGACTAAGAAATTAACATGTGCCAACTTACTGTAACTACCAGTGCCAAAATTCTTTATTTCAATGGAAAATTAAAATTTGTCGGCCGAAAACATGTGTATTATCAAAAACTATTTTAAAAGTGAAATAGATTGCCATAGAATTATAAACAATTATGTTCTTGTGGTTCTAACGAAAATCTTATATCCTAAGAATGTCTGGCCTATGTTTGCAGACTGATTGTAGAAACCTAGTAGTAAAATCAATTGTGTCTATACAAAGTATGGCTACCGTTGAATTAATTTAACAATACACCAAGTAGTAATATTAGTGCAAGCAAATGTAATTAAGTAAATTATTAGCTAATGTCAAATTGTAGACATTAGTTCATTTCTATAAATTTAATAATACTACTTACTAGTTTAAAACAAATATATACAATTGAATCTAATATCTGTACTGCAAATAATTGCATAGAGAAATGAATATTTTTATATATGACAAATATAAACAAATCTTTACTTGGTCAGTCAAAATTTTTATAGATTTGCATTTTCTTTTGTCCATGTGTATTGATGCAAACAATAGTGGATAATTGCAAAGAAACACAAGTCAATCAGCGCCGGGCAGATATGTCCAGAAGGTGATTCTATGCTTGGTCTTATCGTGGTCGATCAGTTGGCTTCATTGAATGCTAAATAGCAGAGTGATGCCTATGCGGAATATAATATATACTGTAAGAAAACAGGGAGAAAAATGCTCACTCCATAGGTGATTAACCCGTCTGTAACATGATACAATCCACCATTAAGATTTAGCTGCATTTGCAAACTCTTATTACTTACTGAATCGCATTTGGAAAACATACTCACTAGCAAGTTATCCTTATGAATCCAAACATATTGGGAAATCCGGACTTCTGGGGGCAAATCCATGCTTATTGGATAGTATAATTCCAATCATACAGAATGGTAATGAAAGCGAAATGAAGTATTGTTATACTATTCTCAAAAGGAAAAAAATGTAAAATCAGTAGAAAAAAAAGAAAAAGAAATATGGATGCACAACATTACAAGAAAATGTTAAAGTATAGAATACCATACATTACCCCGATTTGAGAAATGATGTAAAAAAATCCTATCAAATTCGATTCTCGCCTTGTTACAGCTTTAATTAAATTTGAGACAACATTTAACAAGACAAAATACATCATTTAGGAGCTCTATAGATAGATAGATTATTTATTCTTAAGTGCAAAGCAGTAGAACACGTCATTAAGGTTACAAACAAAAGAACATAAAATAAATAAACAAGTACAAGTAAATAACAATACATAATACATAAAAAGAAACAAAAAACAGAAAATGGTAACAAAGCTAGCCAATAGTACTAGTAATATTCTATAGGCATTGAGAAAAAGTCATTAATGGTGTACAGGGCCTCTTTCAAAAATACTCTTTTAAAACAATTTAAAATTTTGTAGAGCACATCTTTTAATTCAGGTGGCAGGTGTTTAATGGAAATTTAAATACATATGATGTATATTACATTTTTATTTGTATTGCTACGTAAGATTGGGTTTTTGGACGGATTAGGGTACAATTTTTACACCTCTTGTTCCATGATTATGCACTATTCCGTATTTTTAAAAAAATTCCCTATAATGAATGCTTACAAAAAGTGCACTTTCTAATATAAATAAAGATGGCAAGCTAAGTATCCTATGCGCTTTAAAAGCATCTCTACAAGTCTCTCTTGCGGGTATATTGAAAAATGTCCGAATACAGGCCTTCTGTCGAATAAAAGCTCTCTCCGCTTTTACACATCTTTCCCCCCCTAAAACAATTTATATCCGACTCAATACCAAAAAGGATGTGCTAGCAGACAAGGCAACCATCACTCCCGGTCTGTCCACGTCAAAATCGCTACCAAACACCAACAAGGTAGTTTTTTCTGTATTTAGACTTAGGTTATGCTCAGACAGCGATGATTCCAAAACGCGAAAATAGATTTGAAGCCAGTCCACCACAGCACCCTCATCCACTCCGCACACCACCGATGTTGGTCATTGCATATTAAATAACTGTCAGGCTCACTAAAAGCGTCAGGGAGGTCATTAACATAGAGCAGAAAGAGCAGCGGCCCGAGAACAGGTCCCTGCGGGACACCCAACGTGATCTGCTCACAAAGGACGTCAAGAAAGACTGTATCTATTTCTATTGTAATATTTAGGAAGAGACCAGGGAAAGCAATTTTTCGTTGCTGATTTAAGTACTGTGGATGTCGTAAATTATGTAATTCTTCATAGTGTTGCACAATTGCAATAAAGCGAGCAACGTCCATTGCAATAACTGTTTGAAATACTGAATGCGAATGCCGGAAAAGCACGTGCACTTGCCGGGATTTTGAATGACATCATCGGCAGCATACGGACGTTCGAATTTTAATTCGTCTATCCAAATTTCTGTCGGCATTACGTAGGTGCGATGCGGATAGATAGACGCAGTTCCATTAAAAACAATGCAACTAAATAAAACGCCTATCTTTAACAAACAAACGAAACTTACGTCCATTATGGGCAAATCAGAATTTGATCCAATATTAGTACAACTCTCTTGGTTTAGTTTACCGCGAGAGAGAGTATCTCACCTAATTCATGTCAGAACTGGGGAACTGCTTAAACTTAACCGTAAAAGTATCAAGATAATTGTTTCTGACTTTTCAGGTCACTATAAATTCATACAGAATCGGGCTATCCGAGAGATGAGACTGAATGCTGACTGTTTTTATTAGACCAGAGGGTAGTTGAAGATATTCTCTGCCAGTGCCCTGCCGCTACAAGAATCAGGTATTTAAGATTTGGCAAAGGTCACCCTTCCCTAGAAGGTTTCAAAACAATATCATTCAGCAATATACTGAGCTATCTTAAGGGTCCCAACTTGTTGGATGAACCTTAAAATAACGTCCGCTCTACACTAGATCCTAGCGGCTTATTGGACGGAACGATTAATTGAACCATGCGGATGCTATCAATTACACTTACTTGAAGATGGCAACTTAATCGGTAGAACAGTTTGATATATGTAATACGATTGTAATTACTGTAAATTACATTTTTTTATAGTTAATCTGTTAACCTATTGGCTGAAATAATAAGACAAGCAGCGCTGCACATCAAGAGCAGAAATAATAAATAACAAACAGCAACAAGAAAAGAGCAACGCAACATGAGCGCCACCATCACGATAATCGCCAACGTCGATCGTCGACCAGACGAGAGCAAAAAGACCTTCCGAAAACGATACCGCAGAACGGGAGGGAACACACAGGATCGTGTCTTACGAAATGACCTACGCGAAAGCGAGATGTTTATCTGCCTCCCCTAAATAAAACTTAATGAAATTAAGAATAACAACGATCGCACGCACGAAACGGCTCGTATATTATTGGTCGACACGGCGGTTCATTCGTTTTGCCCCACGGTGGCGGGAAGAACCCCCGCGCGTTGATAGACGAGGCGCTCACCTGTGTGAGAGCCTCCTCGCTCGAGAGCAGCAGAACCATTTTGTGATGAGTCAAAGTCGGCTTGTTAAGGAATAAATGATTGGCTATAATAACAGGCCTCTGGATGAGCAAAAAGTAAGGTTATAACTTCATCGCAGTACGGTGAAGACCACCGGCCGCTAACAAGACGATTCGTACCGGTAAGCCACTTTACGATACCCGGATCGAATGTTTACAGGTGCGTTGGACTCGTTAAACATTCAAGAAGCAATATTTAATTGTTAGTATTAAGATTTCAACATGCAAATATATAGCAACTATGATTAAGACCAGTTGGCACCTGTCACGCATCATGTTTATATAAATACATAGGTTATGTTTGGTGTCATTTTTAACTAAAGTCTACGACAATTTGAATAGTGGTGGGAAGAGCATGGGCCTCTTTATCGGCCTCTCCAAGGCTTTTGATCTAGTTAATCATGAATTACTCCTGCGTAAATGAACTAAAACGGTTTGAGAGCTCAATAAAATGTTGGCTTACATCGTATCTAGCCAACAGAAAACAGATAGTTACAGTGGATGGCGTTGTCTCATCCGAACTCAGTGTGAAGTCAGGGCTGCCGCAGTGCTCGATACTGGGACCACTCCTCTTCCTACTGTTTGTTAACGATCTACCATTTGTAATTAATGACGATAATCTCGTAATGTATGCAGATGATATTAGTTACTTACATGCAGCTGCTAATTGAGGAATTAAGGAAATATATGCAAGAATGCTAACATATTTGTGCAACGGTTTGCCGTCAATAACTTGCGAATAAACATCGATAAGACGCTTTCATATGTTTACTCCGAAAAGAAGAGATACGACTGTAGCCAACTACTACGAGTTGATGGGCATTCAATTCCACAGGTTACCTCCATCAAGTTACTGGGTCTAAATATCGATAATGACTTAGGTTGGTCAACACACATTGATATTTTATGCACTAAATTATCACAGGCATGCTACGTGATTTACCGATTAATGGAAGTAACAAACATACATATCACTAAAACGTATTACTACACATGTTTCGAAACTTGGGTGAGGTACGGTCTATATTCTGGGGGCACATTTCCAAAGTATTCGCGGTTTTCCGGCTTACAAAAGAGAGCTATTCGCATAAATGTCCAGAGTGCCATGTGGACAGTCAGTCGCACTTTGTTTAAAAGTTAAGTATTATGCCTTACCGACCTTATTTTATTTATGAAATACTAATACTTATTAAAAACATCTAACCTAATCTGAAACAAAATAAGGATTTTCATAACTACTTTACACGTAATGCTGATGATTTTATTATTCCAAAACATAAATTTGTAACTTACGAAAGTAATCCTCTTTATATTGATATTAAATTATATAATTCATTAAAACCTGAAATTACTCAATAATATTAATACTTTTAAAAATGCACTAAAAGATTTTTTAGTTAGTAAGTGCTATTATTCCTTGAATGAGTATTTTGAATCATCCTAATTTTCATATCACTTTTATTTTATAATTTTTAAACCTCTAGTGTTAATTGTTATTTTGTATTATCATTTTTTGGCTTAGATTCTTTGACTTATCCTATACATGTACTTGTTCTGTATTTTCTTGTACTCTTGGTCGTTTGGATAAATATACGTTATTATTATTATTATTATTTGTGTAAACGAGATATTTATCCAACCACAAACTCATCATTTTAAGCATTTTCTTTCACGTAATATTTTTTTTAAAAAATTATTGGGCTACGTACTTTGATTTAGAGATACTTTCTAAAAGTCATGTAAGACATATCAATATCATACAATTCATTACAAATGAGCATAGTGATAATTACAAGAGGATTACGCTCTATAAAATAGAGCGCTAGAGTTACGCAGTGAGAGACTGAAAAAAGTACACGAGATCTTGAACTGGTTCTACATTGTAGTAAGTAAAATGTAACTTTTGGGCCTCCGTCCAGAAACACTTATTTTGCAGTACTACCGTTTTCCTGCCTAGGCAGACAAAAATGTCACTAAAGGTTGGCCACACTAGATGCCACATGATAGACGTATAATAAATTGTCGTTAAGCTAACACTGTTGCAAATTTTAACACTTTTTTGACTAATTTAATAGTCAGGAGAGGTCACACTCTTTTCGTGTTATTTTGTCGAGAACTATAGAAGTTAAAATTGAACGAACAAAGATAGTCAGTATTGTCTATTGCTAAGGAGTTATTTTGTCAACTAACACGTGGAATTATGATATACTTCTAGTCACATTTTATTTGATCTCGAGTAGACAAATTTACTAGCTGTTTAACTAAATGAATGCGATCTATTGGATGATTTAGCACCGTTTTCTATACACAACGTCTTTTTAATATGCAACTCATATTTCTTAGTGCTATAATATTCTCTCTTTAGGACGTTTTCTCAATTATAAATATACAAAACCACTCATTCAAAAGTTTTGGTTTCAATTAAACGTATTAATTTTAAAATGATTTTTTGAGAACCATTATAAAATTAAGTGAATGTTTATGCTATTGTTTCAAATCTGAACTAATTACGTTAAATAGTTGTTCCAATACAATCTTAAGATGTTGACATTTTTTTATGCCCACTGGAATTAACGTTTAATAACACAAGGTTACACTTTGCAGGTCAGTCACATTTGGTGGTTTGTTTGGATATGTTAATACGCAGAAACAAACTCGAAAACAGATACACGTGCAATGCAGGTGGTGCGTATAATGCAAATACTGTATTAGATTAGGTGGGTTTCTATATTTCTATCCGAGGGAAAAATTCTGATTGGTTGATGCTTCTGAATGTCTAGAGAAAGAGTAATCCTCATATCTGAACAAAGAATTCACACCAAAATTCTAGTAATTCTGTCTACTAAACACATGTAGTCAATTCGTCTGGCAAAGTTTGTAAAAATCAACACTAAAATATTTGACTAGCGCAAAATTAACGCCAACACCGTAATATTTTCAACAGTGTACTGTTCAACCATGCTAAGATGAACTGGTGTCTTTATTGTACTTATTACTGATAAATAGATATTAAAATAGAAAGAAAATTACAGAAAAAGATTTATTTTCGGAAACGTCAAAATAGTAAGGTATGTAACATGTGCGCCGACTTGTATTGTCAACTCCCTAGTGTCAAAATTTCTTTTCTATTTTCAATTCAATGTGTATCACACGGCCAGAAACTCTTTTGCAAGTATGAATACTCGTAGTTTCTGGCCTAGTGATACAAATATTTATTATTTATCTAAATTTAGATATTGCAAAAAGAAATAATAACAAGCAAGAAATACAAAGAAAGCCATTAAAACGTGCCAAAAAAAAATTGCAACACCTTGAAGGAGGTCAGTCAAAAAGCTGAAATCTTAACAAAACAATTGGCTGCATGTAAAAAGTCACTGATAATCATCTGACAAAACTTCATACACGAAGATGAGCCTAGGGATTTCAAGGATTTGAGGCCGATTAGCATTCTCCTAGTTTTTTTCCAAAATCTTTGAAATGATTATGTATAATTAAATGTTCAATTATGTTAACGCCAATAAGCTTTTATGAGCTTTTGTCGGATATTCAGTCAGGTTTTCGAACAGGGTACAGTTGTGAGACGGTTCTCATGGGTTTAACAGATGATATACTCACTTCTAATGATCGGGGAGACATTACTGCTCTCAGCGGCGGCTGGCACTTACGTTTTACAAGGGCCATTACAATGATTTAATTTCTTCGTATATGTTCGTAACATGTTCGTATTTCTGACGATAGCACACGAACTTCAATCATAGTATTGGCCTCATCTGTGACGTATGCACCAGCCGCCACTGACTGCTTTGACCTTGCCCGGTCTCTGCGAGGTTTTTGACTCTGTCGAACACAATATTATGCTCTACGTTTTACATGATTTCGGTTTCAGCAACAACTCTATCGAACTAGTCTCAAAATTCTTACTTAAAAGAATGCAAACAATGGATCTAGCATGTAAAAGATCAGTTCCTTTGCAGATCAAAAGAGGTGTACTCCAAGGCTCGATTATTGGACCGTTATTATTTTAATTATATGCAGCCTCTATTGGTAGCGTTATTAAAACTTGCAAACAGCATATTTGTGCTGATGATGCTCAGTTCTATCATAGCATTTAACCAGGTACATGGGAGAACGTGGTTGCTGATATCAATAATGATTTACATGCTATCACTACATTTTTAAGATCAAGAAATGTAAGAATCAATCCGAAAAAAATGATACCAAACCATAAATTATTGGAAATGGGTATATATGAGGAATCTTCAACAATATAGATAAAATATATCCAGTTCAGAGGTGGATGGAAATAACTGCATATTTTAACAAGAATTTTGATTCCTTGTTTAGATGTTTCATTTATAAGGAAGTTTTTATTTTGTTTTCCAGTTACTAATGCCACAATTGAGCAAGTATTTAGCAACTGCCTGCGCAAGAATGGAAGGGTAGAAATAATCTTCGACAGCCAGGCTGCCCTCAAAGTTTTGCGGGCTGTTAGATTTGACTCTGAAACTTAAACAGCTGGCGGAACATCTAAATGCTGCATGGAGATGGGTGCCAGATCACTCTGGGATCAAGCGCAATGAAATAACCGACACATTAGCAAGGGGCGCCAACGAACTGCCGTTCTTAGGTGCAGAACGAACGTGTAGTAGCTCATATGATAGCATCAAAACGTTTGTCAGGTCCTAACTTGCTGCTAGGCACTGCTCCTTTTGGAATGGACTCACCGGCGCAAGACACTATAAATCTTTAGGACTTCATTCGAATGAGGAAAGACTCCGTAAGCCAGTCTTTATGAGTAGGGACAGATTAAGATTACTCACAGGAATCTTAACTGGGCATAGCGCGCTAGATAAACACATGCACTGCATGAGGATAGTGAACTCTCTCCTGTGCAGAAAGTGGGAGTGCGGAGGAAACTCCTGCTCACCTCCTTGTCAACTGCTCAGAAGTGGACAGGGAGAAGCAGACGTACTTTGGGGTCAATTGGTTGGACGAACCAAAAGTCAGTAGGTTAACTCTCATTCAGATGGCGAACTTCTATGATAGGGTATAACCTGACTGAGCGGGCTAAAATGGACATGGGGGTATCTTTCCGGCCGTGTTGCCTTCATCGGGTTATATCCGCCCATTCATAAAACAGTATTTAGCATTATGAACAGCTTTGGACTAGTTACAAGATACAACTTAAAGAGAACGCTTTGAATTCATTTTGAATTGAAATATAATTTTGACTTATTACTTATTATGATCTACACTACTATCTCCACTTAAATAAATAATAAAAATAATTTGTTAAAAAGATATATTTAGTGTCTCAAACTTCTATTTTCTACTATGTAAAACAATGAATCAATTGCTTCAGTAATGGATAAAAGTACACGAATTAGCGGCAATAAGATTCACTCGTCGCCTGAGCAACGACCCGGTTGCTGTAATAAGCTTTATATGCATAGTTGCCGTACAAATTAAGTTTCAGTGGGCATCTAGTGTGTAACCTTCAGTAGGTCAAGAACAACCGACACTTGGCAAAACTACAAACAATACCACCGCGTTTGTATTCATATATATCAATAAACAAAAAAAAAAAAGTTCTTAAGGAATCGTTTTTAAAATAAGCACAGGTTCACCTTGCGAGTGTATATTTATAGAAAATATAACCGAATAGAGTTGGCGATCCGCGATCACTCGGTTGGTTAAGTAGGCATCTTTGTTCTCATGCGCGGAGTTTTTTGCTAAAGGAAAAATAACTAACCGGCCGACTTATTAAAGATCGAAGCCGCCGGAGAATTTTTCACACGACCGATGAACGACTGGACGCGCCTTTCGGCCTAATTATCGGTTTGTTTATTTGGCAATTTTGCAAGGCGCACCACCGCCTCATTGCGGCGCGGCTCGTTGTTATATAATTTAGTGCGTTCGATGAGTGTTGCCGTGAGGCGCACTTTATACTTACGACGCCTCAAAATTTACGCGACAAGCGGCGCTTTTCACGTTTCGGGTTGTCTCATGTCTGCGCGGCGCGAAATTCTATTATTAATAATAATATGTGTGCTCTCGTACGGTGAGCGTAATTAGACGCCATGTCTGTTCGTATGGTGCTGGGGGGATAAAACATGGCCAATTTGCAAATTAAGTTATGATCTGCTCGAAAATAGTGTACGCAATTTATTTGTTGCATCTACACTGAGAAAAATGGGCTAAGTAAGGTGCTTACTTGATAAAAAATTATTTACAATAGATAAAGTATTACTTGGAACTATTCTCGTTAATTAATACCTGCAACTAAACCCAGTTTCCTGAATGCAAGTTGTTACTGTAAATAGTGCTTTTATTAACGGCTATTACACAGCGTATCTGACAAATTTGTGGTAAGTAACGTATTACTTATGACTACTTGTACTTGTATCTAACTACAGCCATGGTTAGTAGAAGTAACAACAATGCTGATAGCTATTAAACTCATGTATTTTCTTAAATAGGTAACAACTTGCCACAACTATAATTATTTGAGTTTTGCTGCCATCCCGTGATTGTTTTACTATTCCTGATTGGCTAATGCGGCGGAGTAATAAAATAGTCCCCGAGACTGCTAAGCGCGCAAGCGTGGGCTAGCGTCAGGTAAGAGTTACGGACATGGGAAAAGGTCGTCGAAAAAGAGTGGCCAAGGAGTACGGCCATTGTAGGCCAGTTGGAACGCAAATATATTAAAAATACCGGGTGCGTTAACTCAAAGCCCCATCCGTATAAAGAATCCCAGCGAAAGAAGAAGTACCGAGCCTATAAGCAATCGGATTGTTTCAAGATTGCAGTTTTAAACCACGTGGTGGGATATTTGAATTCCCCATTATTGTGATATCTGCGCCCGCTGGTGAAGATCCACATTAAAGTGTGGATGCTGTCGCTAGCTGAGACAGTCCAAGTGCCACCTGCAGTTAGGGATACCCCGACGAAGTGGTCGTTTTCGAGGCGATCACCAGACATAACCGCCACGTTCGCCAACAGAGGATCAACTCGTTGAGACAACGTCCAGTGCAAAGAACCAACAGAAACCGCAAATTTACCGCCTAGGTATATTATTTCTTTGTTTGTTATTAGTTGTAACTTCATAGCCATATTTCTCTTTGTCCTTTGTTTAGATTTCAATAATTTCAATAACTACACAACGTTTCAAGGGGCCCATTTACTTATCTTTATTATTGTTTTGTTTCATTTTTTTCATTATTAAGGATATATTTTATGAGTCATTTACGGTTGTAAATAGTTAAAAAAACTGTTTGTTAAAGTGAAACCAATAGCTTTCATGCATATCAGATAGTCACTGTGTTTGTCCTATACAAAATAAAACTATTACTAATAATACTGCTTTATATTTAAATTAATATTAAATAATCACTAAACTTCCTCGTTTCCTGCACTACCTATAAGTTAAACAACAAATTTAAGGTAAGTATATTGTATATTTATAGCAAACCATTACTTTCTATATATCAGGTATTTAGTGAACGTGCATTAATGATACTGTTTCCTTATCACAAATAATCCAAATAGCTTGCATTAATTGAGGTTAATAATGAAGGTGTGATAGCCATTATAAAATAGTTCACTCATAGCAATACATAAGTCACCGGTATGAAGCAGACCGTAAGTAACTTAGATTGCTTGTTCTTAGTGTTTAGGATCTCTTTTTTACTAGTTCTAAGTAATCTGTGCTTTTGTCCCCTATCCAGCTGCACTTTTTACTTACGATAATTGTATTTTTATTTATGATTATTAATCTTTTTCTTTATGATATGGTACGCCTTACTAAGGAGATACCGACAACTATACTCTGTAACATAGAAGTCGCAACATCAGGAACGGGTAGGCATTTTTTGACCAACCCTGACAGAAAGTTTGAGCTACTAAAAGGTAGCAATTAATTAAAATTTCATAGGAATTGATCAAGTAATAATGGGCTTATCTGTCAGTTTCTTCAGTATTTTCTGACAATCTTCTCAGGTATATATTTTGTGAGATACCGTTCAGTATTTTATTTTCGCATATGATTGTTTGTTTTGAGGGTGTGATCGTGCCTAGCAATGGCGGCTTCTCTTAAAGAGAAAAGATTTTATTAATCATTAAAAAGCTTTTATTTTCTGTAAAAACACCGATAAATACAAGTACAACAATCCCTCAATACACTGGCACGATACTACATGGTGTCTCTGATTTGGGTGCCGGGACATGAAAATATAAAGGGCAATATAATAGCCGACGAACTGGAAAGGAGGGCTCTAAAAGACACTTCATAGATTCAGAGCCCGTATGTGGGATTACTAAGGACTCTGCAAGAAGGGAGATCTGGACCTGGTTAGATAAAGAAAGTGCAAAGAAATGAAGGTCGACTGAAGGTTAAATCCATACTAACGCGCTAATAGGGGATGGGAATGCTAGATTCTCTGATAACCTACTCAGATGCAGCAACAAAGAAGCCAAAACCATTACTGGGCCGGTATCTGGACACTATCCCCTGAAAAAAATCTATACAACACAGGTCGAGTAAGCGAACCGTGGTGCAGAAGATGCAAACTACAGGAGGAACGAGTTTACATGTAATCTGCACATGTGAGGAATTGAAAGTACTCAGGCAGAAGTATTTCGGGAAAGATCTATTGGAGCTCTCGATGGCTCTCAAGTTTCCACAGGGCAAGATACTGGGCTTTATAGAGAACACCACGCTGCTCTAGTTGAAGTAAGAGATATTCCCTATTAATAGGGACGGTACAATTACCGTCCCTTTTAACAGGGAATATCTTCCACTCGAGCACCTGGCTCAAGTGCTTAGATTATAGGTGCCCACCCTAACTTAAAGAAGAGAAGAAGAAGAAGAAGAAGAAGAAGAAGAAGAAGAAGAAGAAGGAGAACATAAGTACAACACACACATTTAGGTACTGAACATAGAAGAGACCAATTCTCCAGTAGCAGATCAGTTGCTGATCAATGGTTTGCTAATGAAGGTCGCTCTGTAACTCTATGAATGATTAACGCAAAACCGGAGCGTTTGGCTTGCATTTGTATCAGCCACATGTTGTGTTACCACAACGGCTCAACACTGCGAGCAACATTTGGAGCTGTGTAGGTTGCAACTGCACTAGAACGTAGAGTGGTATAGGTGGTCTTTAGTGATGAATCCCAATTCTCTTTGGGAATGCATGATGGCCATATGAGGGTCAGACGAATACGTGGGAAACGTCGCAATATTAAATTTTCTGTCGTGAAGCAAGTGCACCAAACTGTGGGGATTATGGTATGGAGTGCCAATTGCCAATGATCCACTTTTCTACCAATTTTGCATAAGACATAATTACTACGGTACTTTTGTAGCTTTTCTGCAGTTACTTTTAGACAATTACACACATAGAGCAAATGTATTTCCTGTGACTATAATTACTTAGATGACATTTTCGGTTCTGCGAAATTTTTGGAGTAAATTGTAAAAACAAAAACAAATGCTCTTATTTAAAAAAAAAAGTTTGAAATTAATAACTATTATGAGAATTTGAAGTAGAATAACATCTTTAAAAGTAGGTAAAACTGCATACGAACATGAACAACTTATGACACAGATAAATTTACGACTATGATATCTTTACATACTCGCACCAATGACGAAATAAATGATATAATTACTGGATTTCAAAATTCTAACGTCGTATATAAAGGACTAAGGTTAGGCCATGCATCAAAGAGGCAAATAAAACAGCACCACATTAGTTTATTAATTCGCAACAACTGCTTCGAAAATTCATGGATTCATAGAGTTACACCATAACAATACTTCCGAATATTTTAAAAACATAGCATACAATTACAATATGTATCATTATCGAACTGCGCACTTCGTTCAATCATTTAATAATTATTGACTTCTATTAAATTAAGTAGTAATCTACACACGTCTTTTGTGAATTGATCTAGCTTTATTCGTATGAAGGCTTTTAACATGCTCGACAAGGTTGAACGCTTTAAGAATGTCTATAAATAAACCGCGAGTATTTTTACTGTAATTTCTATGTAGTTAAAAATTGCTGAAGGCGTCGGAAATGTATTTTTCTTCCGCATGGACTTCATATTTAATTATAATTGTATTGGTATAATCAGGTATTTTAAACCCGGAAAAACAATCAGGAAGCTGGTAATATTTAAGAATGAACCCTTGATAAATACAAATTTGCAAGTGGATGTTGCAGCAAGCTAGTGCAAGGGTACACAGAAAAATCTATATAAGATGGCACGAGCCATTTGAATTACAAGCAGTTGAACAGAGTGCACTGAAAAACTGATATATTTAAACCAACCAAATATATGTTGTTAAGCATATTTTCTTTGCAACAAGCATGCCCTTTGTTGTTTCAAAAATATGCAAAAAATGTACACTATTAACTGAAACAAAATATTTGGTTAGAAAGTTTAATAAATTCAAACAAATTATTTAGTTCAGCATGGCCTTAACACAAGAATCTAGTTCAACTTTGTAAAAATGTTGAATTGGTTCAATTAGTTTTACATTGTTGAGACAACATTGGTACTTTGTTAACTCAAACAAATTTGCTACTTCGCGTTTGGGAGAAATATGCAGTTGGTTGGGGGTCAAAATTTATTTCTAGCCAATGAAATGGCGAGTAGATACCTGTATCTTACATCACCCTATCACATGATTCTAACATGCATGGACTGGTATAATTTTATTTTATTCACTGTAAATTAGTCTTATTGAGTGTCTTCTGCACTGATGGCTAATATTTCTAAATTATTAAAGACCTGGGATTAACTAATTTATACAAACCAACATATATAAGAAGGTAATAAATAAGAAAATATAGTTGAAAGATATTGTTGACAAGTATGGATGTTTAAATTTGTGAAATAAGAACATGTAGAGACGATGAACTACCGATGACCATTCAACATTTAATGAGACGATGTAAATAGTGCAAGAAATCATTGGAGCACTGAAATACAGCAGATAATGCTGAATGCATACACTAATTATAATTAATACATTATAATTAAATATACAAGACGAGTGGGTAATTTTAGCCGAAAAGGTACAATTACAATTAGGAATGCACTAATCACAGAATTTAAGTTAATTAAAACTTGGGATTTAAGATATGTAAAAAAAAAATTTTTGAAATAAATTAAATACAAATGTTGAATATTTTATGTACTTCAAAACACCTTACTACATGATTTACTCTTTATACTTTTACCACAAAACTTCACCAGATTAAGGGATAAAAGAGCTGCCGTAACAGATATAAGGTAAGTAATTCTGACAAAATTATTGTTTGAAAATAAAACAGGAACGCAGTAACCTTAATTAAATATTTAGTAAAGTGAAGCGCAACATATAGTTTACTTAAAACAAAAAAATTGTTACTATAAAAAATATATATTTCAAATAAGCAAATAAATCTAATTGTTTCAACAAAATGTTTTTGTTCTTTGTCTTTGTTTCTGTGGTTATTCTATATGAGTCTATAAAAATTTATTGTTGAAGTAAATTATTCCATTCCATCATTCTGGAAACATTTTATTCAAACTAATCATATATATCTCATTATTTCAATGAAATAATTAGTTATTTTAAGTATTACATGCACTGTTGAAAATATTATCGGTGTTGGCGTTAATTTTGCGCTAGTCAAATATTTTAGTGTTGATTTTTACAAATTTTGCCAGACGAGTTGACTACGTGTGTTTAATAGAACAGAAATTACTAGAATTCGTGTGAATTCTTTGTTCATATATGAGGATTTACTATTTTTCTAGACATTCAGAAGCGTCAAGCCAATCAAAAACTATTTCCTCGGATAGAAATATTAGGACACCCCACCTAATCTAATACGGGTATTGCATTTACACGCACCACGGGCATTTGCAACTGCCATCTGTCTTTCGGCGTGTTTTTCTGCGTATTAACATATCCAAACAAACCACCAAACGTTGTACTGACCCTGCAAATGTGAACCTTGTGTTCTTAAACGTTAATTCCATGTGCATTAAATATCAACATCTTAAAGATGTATTGGAGACATCGATTTCCGAATCAGTTCAGATTTGAGTCCAAAACAGCAAAATATTCACTTTAATTTATAAATGGTTCTCAAAAAATCATTTTAAAATTGGCACGTTTAGTTGAAAACTAAAAACTTTTGAATGAGTGGTTTCTGCATATTTATAATTGAGAAAACGTCTTAAAGAGAGAATATTATAGCACTAAGAAATAAAAGAGTTGTTAAAATCATATAAAATTCCGCATTAAATTAGCTTCAAGGACAGTACATATGTATACCTAGATACATTGTAAACTGTGGCTGTTAATAGTTGTCGATTTATCCACTTATACCTGACAAAATATCCAGAGATTGGTAAGCAATAACCAGATTAAAAAGACGTCGTGTTTAGAAAACGGTGTTAAATCATCCAATAGACCTCATTCATTTAGTTAAACAGCTAGTAAATTTGTCTAGTCTAGATCAAATAAAATGTGACTAGAATTTTTTTTCTAATTCTACCTGTCAGTTGGACAAAATAATCCCTTAGCAATAGACAATACTTGACTGTCTTTGCTCGTCAAATTTAAACTCGTATAGTTCTCGACAAAATAACATGAAGAAAGTGTGGACCTCTCCTGTCTATTAAATTAGTCAAAAAAGTGTTAGAATTTTCAACGGTGTACATTTGAGCCAATGAAACTTTTTATTTGAGCAAAATATTTTATTTGTTTAGTTCTATTAAAGATATTGTTAAAACAAAAAAAAATTATTAACAAAATTATTCGCTTCGTTCAACAATTGTCCAATTGTTTGCCCATATTTAAACAAAGATTTTAGTCAACACAACTAAAACTTGGTTGAGTGAACCAAATGGGTTTTTCAGTGTGAGTAGATATTTGCCAAAGATCTGCACGTGGCGACCTTCTTCGTCAATTCCTTAGCCGTTTATCTTAATTACGCGAAGTCTCGAAAGTTTCAATATTCACTTACAATTAGTTAATATGCATCTTTATCAACTCTTCTTTCTAGAAGAAGCACGAGGGCAAAGTAGTGTAGTATTCTGAAGATAAGTTTTCATGATTATAAAATGTTCATAGAACATTTTGATTGTTATGGAATCTGTATAGTACTTAAAATAGGTAGCCTCGTGTATTATTTTTAGTTGGAGCACGGGGTTTGAGAATGAATTGTGAATATGGAAGGTAGTTAAAATACATTCAGTATAATAATATTTGCATATATTAGTAATCAGGGTAGGCCGCTATTCTTTTTGCTGGCGTTGCTTGCTATTTAATAAATAAGCCTAATAAATATATTTAAGAATAATTTTAAAAATGTATATCTCGGTTTCCTGCAATTTTTTCGACTTTCTCGATATATCGAAAATAATTGCGATATTTCTTTAACAATCTTTCAATTTTTAAAATTTGTTACATCGTCACAAACATCCTGTATAGGGGCTTAAAAGCTATAAAGCTTTTTAAGATAGCTATAAGAAAGCTAAGATATACTAGCAATGGAAGAATGCGCGAAGAAGAAATATTAAAATAAAAAACTTGATTTATTAAACGCTTGGATATTAAGTAAGTAACCAACAAGGCCAAAAAAGAAACTCTGATTGTGTGCAGAAACTTTCAGAGAAAAAATTGGGGATCAACCCAAAAATACTGCTTTGGATGATACAGGCGATAGTGGACCGATATCACCTATGCATCAGTAGCATGGAACAAAAGAACTAATCTGGCCACCGCGAGAATTAACCTCCCGAAAGTTGCAAAGATTAGCATTGTATGCATAAACCGGGGGCTATGAAGAACCTGCCCAACAGCAACTATTGAAGTAGTATTGGATCTTTCCCCCCTCCACATATGTAGTTAGAGGTCCGTGGGCGAAAAAGAAACCGCGCTAAGAATTGGTCAAGGAAGGAATGATTAGCATAGGCCTCAATCTCCTGACGGTGATCAAACCTGGGATATGCCCGGGATGATATGTTAAAAAAATTTAGCTTTGTGAAAGGAATTCACCACAAAGCTAAGTAACAGGAGCGAGTGGGATCATAAACACCATCTTGAACTTGAATAGAAATGCCATCAAATTGGTATACTGATGACCCCAAAACGGCGACAGAAGGAACTGGAATAGAATATATGGGCCCTAGAACTACATATTTGGAAAGCTTGGGAAAATACCAAGGTATATTTCAGGCGGAAATACACGCTTTGGAGGATGTTGTTCAGTTCAATATGGATAGGAAACTATCGGAAGCAGGAGATTATTCATCATGTCTGATAGTCAAAAGCAGCCATCAAGGCGCTGAGCTCACATGAAATTCAGCTCCAAAAATGGTCTGGAGGAATGCCTAGGAAATTAAATGAGCTAGGCAAAAGAAATAAAGTAAACCCTCCTGTGGGTTCCGGGTCACACAGGAGATGGAAGGAACGAAATAAACGGATTAACCTCGCCAAAAAAAAGGGACTGATGAATGCCTTTTGTAGGCCTGACCCTTTTGCGGGTTAAGTAGCAGTACAATCCTGAAGAAACTAAAAATAGAAAATGGAGCAGAGGAAAATCCAGTTACTGGGAAAAATCTCCAAGAATGAGGGCAAAGTAAAATTCTTCTGGGAACTTATAAACCAGAAGAGTTTACAGAAATGGATCAACCTGAGTAGGAACAATGTTCGCATATTAACAGGAATACTTTCAGGCATTGTAGACTGAAAGGGACACGGAGTAAGCTTGGAGTGGAAAAAGATTCTTGAATGTAGATTTGTGACGGGAACAGGATGAAACACCCATCCACCTCCTATCATCAAACTGCGTAGCACTGTGCAACTCGAGGCATTGCACCCTGGGAGCATGTGAAATCGAAAGGGAGGCTTACCTAAGACTGCGCCCTCTGACATCCTACACTTTCTGAAGGAATAGGATTGTAAGGCCAGCTGTAAGCAGCAAGAATAGGGGACACAATAGATCTTTTAGGTCGCAGTGTAACACCACCCTTCTATTTACATACATACATACATACGCTTGATATTTTGAAAATATTTACTGTGAGTGTTACGGAAATTAAAACAAGGCGTTTTAAAGTTAAATAATTAACAGCCAAGTCCGTGAAACCACACGAGGATGAAAAAAAGATAGCAAAAAAATGGCGTCCGTGGGTAGGACAGCAACATATGTTTTAAAAAAAGTTGCAATTTTATAATTTTTAGAGACAAGACCTATAAAAACTATTAATATTCACTAAAATTACAATTTTTTTTAGGATTCATAGATACGTGGCCACTGTATGCACACAATTCTGAACACTATGACATTTTGAAAACAGAATCGTGTACCCGCCTTGAGCCTCAAACCGAGTTTTACCCGAAATGGATCCTGAGTATCCAAAATCGGGTAGAATCATAGCTGAAAATTTTCGAACAATAGCTCTAGTTATGTGCATAAAGCACACGCTTCTGTTTTTAGTTGTGCTGGTTTCTGCGAGATATGCACACTCATATTTATACATATATGTGAAAAGGTTTCTAAATTAGTTTTAGCCTTTACCACGATAACGATCGCACATTTAAAATGTGTAATTGTGGTTGCTATTCTTAGTATTGCAGATGTTTTAGTTAAAAGAGAACAATTTTTTTTCTTCAAATATTGGTAGAATCTATTAATTCATTAAAGTGGACAATTTAATTAATTTTATGTAATTCTGCTTCAAGATAGTTGTCTCTTAGAACTATTTAAACTATTAATATAACACAGTAAGGACACATTTATACCTATAACAAAATTCATATATACATTCCATAATTTCTCTTAACTTATGACACAATTCTTTTTTTGTTAAACATCCTAGAAATCTGATGTGTATGTATGTATCTATCAATTGTGAAAAAAAAGATACTCGGAGATTAGGATGACGTCAGTTTGGAAATTTCATTCACTTCCTGGCCGGAAAAAAGACATTAACATTGAATAAATTTTTATTCGCAACCGTTAAGATCAATCCCGTTCTCGAACTCATGATGTAATAATGGGAATTAGCCTAACCTGCTTTTCTACTTTTTTGTGCCTTTCTTTTTTTTTTTTTTTAGTTGTGTGAGTCATAGACGATTCGGCAAGACACCTGTTCGAAAATAATTGTATAATGAAAGCCCATTCATGAACCACTTGGTTTCTTTAATGTTTTTACGCTTATTATAACGGCGGGTAACATTTATCGTAAATTTCTGGGTGTACAAATTAGAACCAGCTCCTACAATTATTTTGTATTCACGTTCGTAACCAATACGAAGACGTTTTTGTTATTTGTACACTCGGAAAACGATAGCTGTTAAATTATTCTAGTATTGCTCAGTTTAATAATATTACGAGGTCAAATATATTAAGTAAAAGCAGCAGAATTTGTTACCTGAATAGAAACACTTTTGTTACCATTTTACGCTTAGATAAAACAAACAGATATTATCTGGTATTTTAATACAACTATTTTTGTTGTAGGTATTAAATAGCAAAATTATGTTAAATCAAATGGAATAGAATAGAATACAGGGTGTATCAAATAAAAAAGTAAATTTTGCTTGGGTGTTAACTACACGACATATAAAGCACAAACCCACCGAAACCGGATTTCATCATTAAAGAAAGGTCATTTAACGTCATTCTGAATAAATAAAGGCCCTTGTAAAAATAGCAAAACTGAGGCATTTTAAATTTCTTCTTTTTATAAAATAAACATTCCTTTTTTGTTAAGAGCATTCTACGTAAATCTACAAAGTATTATTTTTAATATCCTGATAAGACGTTCGAGTTTCTCCGGATATGCGACTTCATGAGTTTAAAAAAACGTAATATTTTCTTTTGCTTGTCGAATTGAGAGTTAGTTGTAATAAACGGTACCACATGAATCTGAGTTATTTCTTTTGGGTTATTTAATCATATAACGCAAAATGAATTAAATCGGATTACACAGAAATAAATGTAGATACAGAAAATTGCAAACACGCCTTTGTATGTGATATCGCGCGAAAATGAATCTTATACATTCCCGCGCTTTTGCCGATGTATCAAGCTTCGATTTTCTTTTATGCTGAAATCATGATGATCCTGAAAGAATCGTTTTTTCGAGACGAGAAGAATTTAAATAAAATGTTCGAAGTGGCTTGCACTCCAAGCGGCGATCCACACAAAACTAACAGCGGTAATGGCTGAATGATAGTGGTATGTGGAGGTATACTCGGGACAGCATTTAGGTTGGGCCCAGATGCGGCCCTAGCCCACAGTATTTATAAAATATTTTTTTTCTCGTTAATGCTTGCAGATAGACCCCCTGTGCATTAAGACTTTTTGATTGTCTATGATTACAGCTGCTACATATTATTATATTTACCTCTATATCTGATACACCCTGTATATGTTTATTTGCTAATATAGATTCACATCTGAACACAAGCAATAGTTGTAAAAGTATACAGGATCGAAACAAATGTAAGATAAATAAAGGACGAGTGGTTTCAAACAATGATTTTACTCCGACAGCGTAGTACCCACCCTTCTTACAAGAATATCTATTATACATTGGGCCCACAACTGTGTGGCCTAAATCTCTCACTATGTTTACAAATCTATGCTTTACCTTTAAAACAACAACTCAGCATTCAAACTTAGGATTAAGAACACGTTCGGCATCTACAGTCATTATTCGATCCATTTTCTAATATATGCGTTTTATACGAATAAATATCAAACAGATGAAAATGCATATGACATTACAAATATATGGTTATACTAATTACAAACACTAATAAAACGATGGTAACGACACGTCTGTCATTACCGATATTATATACAGCGAGTCCTAATAATATCGAGTGCAAAAAATATCTCTAAGACTGCATGTGAAATACATTATCAGTTGCCTCGCGCACCAGTGGTTGATCACCAAGGATCTGGGACCGCCCTGATGGAGAAATCGCCGTTTTAATGATCCCGGTTTCTAAATTATGCTGACTTGATAAATCTACCAGATCCATATGCTGAATATGCATTATTATTGTAGTGAAATAGCAAAAGTGTCATATTCACGGCAATACATATACTGGTTGTCCAATGGGCTTACAAAGAGAAAAACATTAATATGCGTTTTACAGAAAAAAGGTATTTTTACTAAAATATTCTGCTCTCCTCAAAGCGTGCAACTCGTAATGTAATTATTGCAGCTGGTATTATTATTTCTCAAACATAACATTTTTGATAAGTAAGCAAGTACTTACCAATTTTTAACTCTTGTTATATGCAGGTACACCAGCGACACTTTCTAATTGTACGACCTACAGGGTAAAATAGAGCCTACATGTTTAGCGTGGATAGTAGACAGATCTATGCATAACCGGCCGCTTCGAAATGTGTAAACACAGATGTGCTGTCTGTTATTTTAAAAAAAGCTTAGGCTGGATTTATTAAACAGCAGTGATAGGTATAAATATAAAATGCAGGTATTATTAAAACATACTAAAACTTTTTTTGGGAGATAGGTAGTGCATGTCTAGAAACCCCAAAATCTATTTTGACACACGTCACGTGACCACTAGTATGACGGTAAATATGAAAAATATGCTGTGAATCGAAAAAAGATGTTTGAAAAAGTTGTTTAGAATTCAATTCTGAGGCGGCATGCAAATTTTTGTAAAGATAACTAAACGTCACTAAACGACGAGCCATCACGAAGGAAACTTCGACCTCGCCGCTAAGATGTTCACTGCAAATGTGAATGAAACGTACGAAAGTAATTGCACAAGTCCTTTCCACAACTTTTTACAGTTTTGTAAAGATACTTTAAAAAATTGAAAAATCATAATTTTCCAAATCTGGATTAATTGAATTACATATTGATAAAATTGTTTGAGTATCAACCAGATTTAGAAATATTACTGCCGTTGAGCTGCTAAAAACGAGAAAAATGGAAATATGTAATTCAATTATACAATATTTGGAAAAATTGTGATTTTAATTTTTTTTTCAAATATCTTCACACAAATTTGCACACAGCCTCAGAATTGAATTCCAAGCAACTTCCTCAGCATTGAATTCCAAGCAACTTTTTCAAACAACTTTTTTTAGACATCATGTCATTTAATCTCACTTTTTGGAAATTCATAACATATTTTTTAAATTTACCGCCATACTAGTGGTCACCTGACGTATGTCAAAATAAATTTTGGAGTTCCCAAACATGCAGAACCTATCCCCCCAAAAAAATTATTATTTTAATAATAATAAAAAAATCCCATATGTTGCAATATTTATGCCGATTACCGTATATATTAATTTCATTAATGTAAAATCGAAAAACGAAGCCGCGGCGTTTTTAAAAATAGATATGAAACAATCATTATGAATCAATTAGATTAAAAAACACAACATATTTAGTAAAGCTGTAGGGATGTGTAAAGAAAACAACATCTGTTCGTTATACAATTATTATATTTAAGGTAAAGGTGAAAAACTTCGAATTGTGCCTAAACGATGTAAGTCGGCAAGCATAAGTATGCGCCTTTGATATATTTATTTGCCTCTATTTTATAATTTCAATGTTTTTCTATGTGTACTTACTGCCTTCTTCTTTACATTTATAACACAGAGACCACACATCTGTGTTTATATATTTCGAAGACGGCAATGAATGCATAGATCCGTCTACTATCCATGCTAAACATATAGCTCGTATTTATTATTGTAGGTCGTACCAAATTAGAACGTGTTCGCTGGTGTTAGAAATCTATATGCGTGAGGTGATAAATTTAAAAAAAAACATGTGAATACATTTCAACGTGCATTACAGGAAATAATAAAAGTTGTTTGCTAAAATAATTTCTATATGTAAAATAAACCGTATCATAGACAGAATGTTGAAATGCTACGTCTTACATGTCTAGTCTACTGTATTCTGACAACATTTGTATTATTATATAAGTATTATGAATATAATTTGGCTGAACACTAAATAATACCTATTTTAAAGTCTAATACATTAGCATAGGTTGTTTGGTGAATATATGAAACATAAAATATTCAACATCTGTATTTAATTTATTACAAAATTTTAATCCTAAATTTTAATTGACTAAAATTCTATGATTAGTGCGTTACTAATTGTAATTGTACCTTATCGGCTAAACGTATCTGCTCGTCTTGTATATATTAATAGATAAAAATAAGAATGAATACAACCAAAAGAAATACTACTACAAAATTACTTTAAAAATTAAAATGAACTAAGTATAAGGGTGAGTTTCATAATGTCACTTTAAAGCTTTAAAGTTACTTTAAATTAAAGTTCCCATAAATAATGCACAGACTTTTGGTAAGGCAGGAAAACGGCAGTTTTATTGCCGTTTTGAAGTACTGCAAAATGAGTGTTTCTGGACGGAGGCGTAAAAAATATATTTGGTTGGTTCAAATATATCGGTTTTTCAGTGTAGATGAGTTAAATTAATGAAGTGGAAGGAACAAAATAATATGAATGCCTCCGCTATGTTTTCATTGTCAGATCAACTGTGACTAGTTAACTAACAATATTTTGTTAACGAAACCTATTTTGTTAATAGAACATCTGCGGTTTCCTCAGTATAAAGTTGTTCCTAGTTCCTTATAGTCTATTTTCACATACCTCTTTAGTTGTAACTTTGACTAAGTTCTCATTAATCTTAAGAGCAAATAAACAAATCAGAGAGAGGTCCTTTCAGATTGAACTTAACGCAATTATTTCTAATTCCGATTTAATTTTAACGCTCTGGATAATATCTCGAGCCATATACTCCACGCTCAGTCGTTAATGCTCGCTTTAAAACGGCTTTAATATGTGCCGAGCACATCAATTGAAATTAATAGCCCTAATACCAGGAGAACCGTTCGCTATTAAATCCTATACTGGTGGCGCTTGACTCCCACGGCAAAACCAGCGCGTCCGTGGGCGCTGCCGCTTGTCGGTCGCTGTTTTCGGAAGGGACTGCCTAAGGAACGTTTACTACTTTACTACGGCGGCTAATTCTCCGTATGACAATCGTAATTCTAGTTGGCAGCGTTTGTTCTACAATTAGACATTGTTTGTGAAGGCGTTGGCGGCGATATTCGTTCTTAAAAGACCAAAAAGAATTCCAATCGTAAAGCGGTTAAGAGACAGATGGGAGAATCGCTTCGTTCTGCTGGTGTCTACGTGAGATTTGTGTAGTACACACTGCGGTACGATGCATGTTGCATATGGGCGTGCGGTCTGTTAAGTAAATTATGTAAAGCCAACAATAATAAAAAATAAATTCGTTTCCGTGGAAGAAGAACTGTTTCTGTAGTGGGGGATAGAGTTGATTTTTATGGGGAACGCCGTGGCGAGAATGCCAGGACCAAATTTAATGAATATGAATAGAAGAAGATAGAAAAATACACATACATCAATATTATGAATATCCGTCGTTCCCAGAGTAAAGGAAGAATATCCAAGTGTAAGATAATATTAATTTACTAGAAAAATATATACATATTTTCATTAATGATTGCGCTCATCATTTTTTTGTTTAGCCGAACAGTCATCAATTTAATAAGTATCAGTCTACTGTTGAGATATTCAGGAATTATTTAATATCTTTCGTGCGACGCGCGAATGTACCGATACCTATACACTTTAAAAAATAATTTAAAACAAAAATTAAACCACCATAACTTCTTTATTATTCGTTTTAAGACAATATTGTATTAAAACTTTTCCATCGCAAATTAAAATATCTTCCATTTTTTTAACAATATACAGGGTGTTCAATTAAAAAAATATATATATAAATTTCAAAATTTCTCGGAAATACGTCATGCAATTGTTTTTTTCGAATATTGCATATTAATCAGCGTTAAAGATACTTTGCTAATTTAACCTACTTTCTAGAATCAGTAATAACAGAGATAGCAATGGTGCGCACTAAATTTGAATCAGCCTGTATACCTACATATGTAGATAAGCATATGTTATGTTTTTATTTGTTGTTTCTACGGGTATTTCAACATTCATTTATAAAAAAAGAGAGATTAGTGAATTGAAATTATAGCAAAAATTGTTATTTGATTGTAACACAAAGTTATGAGAATACATTACATAGCCGTCGACTATATAAGGCGCATGCGTTTGAATTCAAGTGCAGCATTTAGACAGATGGCTGGTGAGTGTAACGCTAGTGAATTTGGATTTTGTGTTGCAAATACACATTGAGGTTCATTTTACATTAATTAGGTATTGAGATGAGTACTATGTACTTAGCTATAACAGCACATATAAACAATAGCTATATACCTGCGCATGGATATGTAATACGATATACTTGCAACTTAACTTCAATAGGATTTAGCGACATTGTTACTACAAGCTATGGCATATTATGTGTAAAGTCAAAGATGTTAGTTTATTTAAATGTAAATAAATGAATGTAAAACGTTCAACTTCCAATGTGTTTTATTATTTTCTTTTCACTGCATGCTTCGATTAATTGGCAATCATCATCAGGTGAAAAATTTCAATGATGATGATTATCAATTAAACGAAATAATAAAAAATAATAAAACAGATTGGAAGTTGAACGTTTACATTTATATTTATTTAACATTGGACTATATTTACCTTAAAATTTTGGACATGCTAGGTGATTCGCGGGAATCATATCAAACTGTTAAATTTAAACAACAGAAAATCTTCGTTTTGAAGGAATGAATTATTTTTTTTACTTTTATCAGATATTTGCAAATATAAAACAAACGAGTGCTTGCCATTGTTGGAGGCTGTTTTCGTTGTTAGTGATAATAATAATTCATGCCTTAGCATCCCCCAACAGCTTTCGCCAATTACAGGAGGCATCGGTCCAGCTATGAGTTACTACATGAGTGATGAAGTAAGTAAAGTAAGGAAGCGACTATTTTGGTTTTAAACTAGGATTTAATGACCAAATTTTCAGGATAATCTAAACTTCAAGAGATGAAAGCGAATACACCTTTGATAATATGCTTATTAGAAGAAAGTATTAATAAAAATATATTTGTGTCATATGTTTTTTACAATGACTTTTATTTTCTAGGAAATGTTATGGTCGCATTGTTTAATGATGGAACGACAGTTGTTGAACCAAACGGATTCGTATAGATCAGTATTAAACAAATGATAGCGATTTTAATTTTAATTTGGAATACGTCAACGAGGCACCCAATACGTTAAAGGTTTTGCAGAGGTATTTTTTTTTTAAATATATCCAGAACCAGGCAATAAAAATAAACAATGCGCGCTAGTCAAAACTGAAAGTAATACGATTTTTTAATGTACTTAATTAATTTAACAGATTAGTTCTTGGTGTGGGTAGCGAGAAAGTTGATATAAATCGAGAAGGATAAGGTGAGACATGAAAATTCAACTTAGACAGTATATCATTTGAGTCAATGAGTCCATTCACCAGTTTTCACACGAAACTTGAAGAGTGCTTCTGTCAGCGTTCAGTAAGACTTTCGAAGTCCTGGCGACCCAATAAAGAATTGTAATCAATACCTCTCAAAGGATACTGGCCATCAATCTTAAATGACAGGTACTTTAAAAATCGTCGTTGAATACGTTCATTGGTGAGTTGGTGAGATATATAAAACAGTGACCACATCACAGAGCAGCACTCCAAACAGCTCACAACTAAAGCATAGTAAAGGGTCTTCAATATTCTTACGTTATCACAATGCTTACAATTTCTAATAATAAATCCTAATCGTTTAGAAGTAGATGTTGCTATGTAATCAATATAGTTTGTAAAACTTAAGCATTTGTCGAAAACTATGTCCGAATCTCTTATAGTGTCGTATAGTAGACTTCACCATTGATAAAATAAGAAGCATTTATAACACTACTTTTACGGAGAGGAAATCACCTGGCACTTAGTAACGTTTAGCTTCAACATATTGTCTGAGCACCATATTGATAATCGGTCTATATTATCTTGCAGAAACTCGACGTTGTCCATAGTAGCAATAGTGTGATAAATTTTCACATTATCAGCGTAAGCCAGTGCGGAACACTTAAGACTGCGAAATAGGTCATCCAGGTATAATATAAAAAGTAAAGGACCGAGGCTAGAGCCCTGAGGCACACCGGAAGTTGAATTAAATGGGGTGGAGTAAAATCCATTGTAGAATACTTCATTTGTTCTGTTCGATAAATACCGCTTCATAAAAACTGAGATTAGTTGAAATACCAAACCAAACAAGTTTCTTCGAAAGATAGAAGTCAAATGCTTTAGATAAATCGGTGTAAATTACATCTACTTGACTACAACTATTAAGGCCTCAGTTATATATTGTGTGATCGTAACTAGATTTGTCACAGTGGATCTTCCTGGTAAAAATCCGTGCTGGGAATCGGATAGATGCGACTTCATATTTTGATAGATTTGGGAGTAGATGACATTTTCAAATATTTTAGCCAAGTTCAAGAGTAAGTTGATTAAATTGGGCAATAGTTATCCAAAAGCGAGGCATCCCCTTTTTTTGTAAACGGGTATAATACGTGCTTTCTTCCAAATATGAGGAAATATTCTGGTTCGAATAGAAATATTTATTATTTTAGCCAGAGGTTCAGCGAGTGCAAACCAGGTATCATGAACAAAGAAGCTAGGGATTCCATCTTCTCCTGCTGTGAACTTTGGAGCAAATTTTGGCATTATCTTAATGAGTTCTTCTTCCGAGACCGGAAATATCTTACCGATAATAAATTAGAGCGTTCTTCTGGTATAGGATAGTTAATGCTTGTTATATTGAGTACTCAAAAACAACTGTGCGAAAAGCTTCAACAATAAGTTGCGAATGTACAATTACACAGACGTTAGTGCGCAATACATTGCTTGGGAAGAATATACGTGAAAATTTCCTGGGGATTTAAGTTAATTGATTCTTGAACATCACGTAAATATGTATTATAAGTAAAAGAAACTTCTTTCTTACAATCAGTCCTCAGTCTTCTAAATTGTTGGAAATAATAATGATTTTGAGTGCGCTTCCATCGTTGTCTGTAGTACTCTTTTAGTTTTAATTATGAGTTCAAGTTGGGAGTGGATCATCTTGGGTAAGTATATTTCTTCGGAGTTGTTTTTGGCATAGAACCAGTGCAAACTACATAAAGAACTAAGTAAAACATTGATAATGCTTTGTTGACATTGTTGAATTCATCAAGAAATGTTCAATAGAGATAAAGATTCTCGTAATTAAAATTGCTTTTTACGAAAGTTATATTGAGGATTACAGAACATCGCAAATATTTTTGGAACATCTTCAGAAAGAAATCTGTAATCAATAGAGAGGGCAGGATGATAAGAATCCACTGGAATTAGATGTAATTGATGTAGGTTGAGATTCATGTTGCAACTATTGTTTCCAATTATTAAATCCAGAAGTTTGTCATCATTATTATAAAGATTTTAAAATTTAAGATATAAACTGCAGAGACTTTTAGACGATGAAACGGTGGGATGTTAAAATTGAGAAGATTGAAGCACGTATAACCAAAGGGATTATCTATAATAACAAGCTTTAGAGCTTCAAAAGTTATTCAAATCATTGTCGTAAGATGAGGTGGAGTATATAATGCTACAATATAGATTGCAAACTAAATTATACATCAAAAGTGGCGATTGCTAATAATGCTGAGGATCTAACCTCGAGAATTATGTTTTAATATATCCCAATTTTTATTGGTCAAAGTGATTTTGCAAACTAGCTATTTGCGACAATGACTATTGGGTAATTATGATATCTTAACTTGCCGCAACATGTTCCTTTGTCCAAAATTGATGAACTACGGCTATTATTTTCACATATTCACCAATCCTAGGTAGTATATAGGTTATAACATACCTTTTAACACACTACCTATATGTTAAAAGGTTACAATCACTAAATAATAACAAGCTTTCTTGTTATTATTTATGTTTGTAACCTTCTAACATACTAACTATAATGTGGGAATATGTGACTGTGTCTAAATTAGTCTATTTAAGTTACGAAATGCACAAAATCGTCATCAGTAGCCACTTCCTTCAATGTATAAGCATTTAAGCTGTATTACAAGGATATCAACATTACGCAATGCTATTTGCAATCTCAATAATCCTTGATTTCAAATATTCCAAAGTTAAGAATGAATGATTAAATACAATTTATTCTGGATATATTCGTTTTTTAAAAAGGATTTTTTTAAGTTTTAAGTTTACTATTTCTCATAATTCAAATAAAGCTTTTTAAGTCTAATTACACAACACAATAACAAGAACCTATATAGGTAGAATAATATTAGTCTCTATATATCTTTCTTCTTTTTTTAATCTACATCCTTACATCATCATCATCATCATCAGGGCCTTCATCCTAGATTATGGCTAACGCTTAGAGCGTTTTTACAATCGCCTAATGAGGTGGATTATTCTCGTTTCTCCTTTCTTTCCTTTCGAATTTTTTATAGCTTCTTGCTGGTTTTTGCTCTCTTGATTATTTCTCTCCATTTCGTTCTGTCCCGGCATTCCGTCCTCCAGTCCATTATTGCCAGCGCACGTGCATCCTCGCCTATCTCATCTCTCCAGGTCCTTCTCGGCCTGCCTCTTCTTCTTGGCCATAAATGGGATCCATTGTGGTTATTCTTCTAATTATTTCGTCGGTCTTCTCCTCATAATGTGTCCTGCCAATTAAGTCTTTGTGCCTTTATGTATTTTACTATATTTTCATTCTAAAAATTCATGTTCTATTTCTTTATTTTTCTTTAGTCTTTTCTCACCTTCCCTTGTCTTATCTTGGCCCCAGTTATCGCTCTTATTATTTTTCTTTCTGCTACTTTTAGTTCTTCCTCTTCTCTCTTATTTTATCACTGTGTTTCCATGGCGTATGTGATGACTGGTCTTATTAGGGTCTTGTATATCTTTTATTTTGTTCTGTTATTTATACCTTTGCTTTTCAATAGTGCTTTATTCCTTCCATATGTTTGACTATCCTTTCTTGAATTCTTTTCTCTTATTCTATATCTCGCTTCTTGCCTATTGTTGTTACCCTAAATAGTTAAACGTTTAACTGCTTCAAATGTATGTTGATGCGTTTTAAAGTAATTTATTTCCTCTTCCTTTCCTATTTCATGTATTTTGTTCTTTTCCTTCGTTAATCACCAATCCGTAGTCCCTTGCTGTTTTTCTAGTCGGTCAACTGCTTGCACTAATCTTTTAGACATGGTCGCTATTTTGCACATTCGTCGGCGTATGCTACTACTTTGCACTGGATTCCCTATGATATTTTTGTCATGTAGTTTCGCCTTTCTCATTGATCCTTCAAGCGTCAAATTAATAGCGTTGGAGAAATTGGGTCCCCTTGTTTCACACCTTTATTTGTGTCCGTCTTATCTGTTATAGTTCCTTGGAATTTGACTTTGATGTTAGTCGCTTTTAACACTATGCCTATTAACTTTTTTAGCTTCTTTGGTACTTTAAGCTTTCTAGTTCTTCCATTATTTATCTCGTTTTATAGTGTCAAACGCGCTTTTTAAAATCTATGAAGATTATGTGGTTTCCGTTGTATTCCCGTGCTTTCTCGATTTTTGATCTAGTACGTGTATTGCATTAATAGTCGACCGCCCTGGTCTGAAACCATTTTGGTATCTCCCAACACATTTTCTGCATATAATTTCAGTCTTTTATTTATTAGATTTGCCAATATTTTATATGCTATATTAGTAGATTATTAGCTCTATAGTTTTCGCCTTTCTCTTTGTCTCTTTTTTTATATATGGTGTTATTATACCTTGTTCCACTCATTTGGAATTTTATTTTGGTGCCATACCTCTTGAATTAATTGACAGATATGCTTAGTTTGTTGTTTCCTCCAATTTCAGTAATTCTGCCTCTATTCTATCCTCTCCCGAGCTTTACCATTTCGAAGTTTTCTTTCTTCCCATATCTCTATTTCTGTGGGACACTGAACTTCACTTTCTTCTTCTTCTGTTAGTACTTTCTGCCTTTCTATATTAATATTACTTCTTTCATAAAGCATTTTTTGGTAATATTCCTTCCATACGCTGCCAATCAGTTGGGGCTCGTGTTCGGTTTTTCCATCCTTATTTTTCATACCTCTTGTTTTATTTCGTGTCGTACTACTTTGACATTTTATCTTTTTATAAAATTGTCTTAGGTTGTTCCTGTTACTATCTTGATTTATTTCTTCTAGCCTTTTCATTTAGCCATCCGTTCTTTTCTTCTTTATATATTGCGTTTGCTTTGTCCCTTTGTGTTTTGTAGTCACTTTTGCTTTGCTCGTCTTTCTCTGTCATCCACCTTATTCTCGCTAGATTTTTTGTTTTCTAACTTCTTCGCATTCTTCGTCGTACCAGTCTTTGTTTTTCCTTTTTATTACTTTCAAGCCTGTCACTTCCTCTGCCGTCCTTACTATACTACTCTTTATTTCTCTCCAGCTTTCTTCTATTTCATTTATATTTGTTGGAAGATGTTGTGTATTATTTTTGTATTTTTCTTCGTATTCTTTTTTTACTTCATCATTTCTTAAGTTTTCTGCTTCCCAACTTTTTGTGTGTTTCATCCTTACATATGTCAAGATATTGATATTAACAACACTTGAGTTGGAAATTAAAGAAATGATGATATCCATCACTTATTTATACACCAAAATACGTTTACGTGACTGCCAATCAATTCGGAACTCAAAATAAATCGTAAAAGTCGTAATAAGTTATCAGCAAGAGCCATTCATACAGTGTCTTACGAGATCATTGTGTGCCTATTCATTAGCCCGTGATAAATCTAAAATATAGGTGGATCCGGAGTGTAAAGCGATAAGATTATATGTGCATCGTTAACTTCGCAATGAGGATACTCTAATATAGATATGTGTATGTAGATTTTACACATAATATGTGGATTAGTGCATGTGTGTGTGTGTGAGTGTGTCTAAACAGAAGAATTAGTTTCATAATTTAAACAAACTTAGGTTGTAGAGTAACTGCGTATTAGAATAAGAATGAAGGAGTATCATTTTATTGTGTGTATGGAGGAATACTTAAGTAAATAGGAAATAGGGTATTATATTGAAAGTATATTGCTTTACTGATGATACCAAATATAATACAACAAGATTATCTGTGCTTTCGAACGATTTAATCTTGCTAATCAGACTTATATATTCTTATACAAACAATTTAAATTATAAGCACTAAATTTAATTCATTAAAATAATACCAAACAAATATTATAGCTCTACTGATATAATATTTGCTCCAAATATGCTTCATGAACAAAATAATTATAACATCTAAAAGTAAAATTTTATAATTTTAACTCTGAAATATCAAGTCAGTATCATTTATGACACCTGTTGCCGCATTTTGTGTGCATATTTCAATAGAAAAAACATCATGTGCATGACTGGCACAGGCCTGTACCCTTCAATTCGGCATGTTACTTGAATTTACATTGGTTGGGAGAAGCGTTGTGTGTGATAGTTAGAAAACTCGATTTGATGATACGGATAGGAATCATTACTATCAAGCTCAATACAGATATGGATATTTACTATTAATATCACAAATTCTAAAAATTCTGTTTTTTTTTTTACTCGATTTGACTCGAAAACGGTTAGATCAGTGAGAAAAATTTAAGCAGATTTACTTTTTTTATAAAAATTTGGGCAATGTATTAAACTGCATTCGAAACTGTTATAACATATGAGGCACTTCTGAGTTTTCGGGGTATTTATTTAAAATATGTTGTAATGCTACAGATTAGCATACAGCGCGGTATAAACAAAATAATTTTTAAATATAATACTTTAATTAAATTATTTAATATCAAATTTTAAACATCCTAGTGTCATCTATATTCATTACTTCTTAATCATAAGTGTCCCCTCTCAACTGCCAGATGGCATGCCGGGTGAGAATTTCCAATTGAAACAGGCTAGAGGACGCGCTGGCATTAAAAAAATTATGAATAACTAGTTACCCCCTTATATTTCCTCAATAGGACAGTAGGTGGCGTAGTAGCGTATTGCCAGTATCTCCTCTATTCCGATAAAGTGCTTAGTTTCTGTTCAGTAATATGCATGAGACTCTTGTACATCAATTATGGTCAATTTTGTACGATAAAGAAAACATTTAAGTGCAAACAAATGTGGTTTTATTTAATAAAAAAATTCGAGATGTGAAATCGTGTAAATCGACATAAATAAGGGTATTATAAATCTCAGGTAAGTTAAATGAGTTCACTTATCAAATAACAAATACGTTTTTGTCAGTAATTCCACTTTTTTGCAATATAACTTCAACACAGAAAACATAAATACGTTTAAAATTAAATTTCAAAATTTCCGCGTCTTTGGAACGTTCATATGAGTAAATCTATGCTTAAAAGACGGGTGAAACAGAATGTCCAACATATGATGGGTAAAATTACTAGAATTGTGGTTCATGCCGTAAACATAGATCAAATATAACATTAAGAACTACCAATTTATAAAAATTTTCCCCCGAGCGGTCGCAAACTGTTCAGCGGTTGTACAAAATTCCTAACCCCGAAATTTGCCCAACATATTAAAATGAAATTTCTTATAGGTATAATAAGATTTAGATTAAGATTAAATTCATACTTTTATTTTTAGGTTGATATGGACGAGGAATACATTTGGAAAGACCAAATCAGCGGGCATCAGGGCGGCAGGTCAGGTCAGGCATCAAATGGGGGCCTTCGTACATCTGATTACGAAAAATGTCTCTGAGCAGGAACATATATCTCGGGAAAATCGTGGTTGGAGAAAATTATCCAGTGGTTATAGGTAAATTTGGATAAAATTAAAGTGATAAACTTTGTTTAACAATTAACCATCATTTTTAGATTAGGATTTGAAATATACAGGATTTTATCAAAATAGCCGTTAAATTTTACAAAATTAATCGAGACACGTCCGTCTCTCACGGAGGTTGGCTAGTGAATCCTTTTGAATTGGAATTCCCTAACAGACTTCGATAGCGATTGTCTTTCGTCAAGGAGGCAAACTGCCTCAGAAAGTCCGTTAATTTCACCGAAGTGAGGCGAATATAAGATATTTAATACATGAGAATGCCCATGTGACCAAATGGAATGTTTAAACTAAATTAAAATAAATTATTATTGCAAAATTCTGGAATCACCTTACATTCATTATAAGATAAAGATATGTGTCTCTAGATCATAAGAAAAATACATTTAAAAATTGTCAATACTTATTATTATGTCAAATTTACAATCTTAAAAATTAATTACTGTACAAAGAGTATGCAGCCTGAAATACACGTGAATTTTTGACCGAACCGAATTCCAGTAATTTTTCCTGTCTTTTTGTTGACATATTAGTGCACTTGGATTGCAATAAAAATATACTATTCAAGTTCTAATATTGAATTTCAATGTGTAGTAGTGAAATCACTACTGGACATCTTTACTTCCCGAAGGAAACATTCTGAAGAAAAGTGCCTCGAGGGACTTGCCAAATCCTACATCACCTTGACATCATCTGACTGTCTACTACTACATTCTATATCCTTTTTTTCGTTATATCCTTATTATTTTTTAAAATATATAAAAGTAAACTAGTAACTTTATACTGAAATAATAACAAATGATTAATCCATGACAATATATACTCTTGAAACTTGATAAGTTTTTGCTTCTGTGGTGGAATATCTATGGAATACTCCTAAAGAATTAGATTACAGATTTATGATATGATATATAGTTAGTAGAGTGGTATGTATGTGTTTATAAATGAATATTTCATATTCTTTCTGAATTGGTGTTAAGTTATTAGCAGAGTACAGTAGTTAAAATAAATACGTAAAATATAAATCTTTAATTTAATTACTATTGATTAGAGTAATTAGGATTAAGGTATCGTTAAATATTAGAATAGTAGTGCTGTTATTTTATTTGCTTTTAGTTCATCACGCTGGTCCATCTTTCCACTGCTGGAGGAGGCAGCTTCCTGATATACGAAGAACCGAGGAACTACTTGGAAGCGACACAGCTATTGGAATTGAAAGGACGTGGAAGCTACCTCTTCCAAACTCAGAACGATAATAATAATACTGTACTCTCAGAGTAAGGTTTTTCCATGATTTTCCCTTACTCCTTGGCAAATGCTAGGAGATAAATAAAGTCGTTCCGTGGGCGCACACCTAATAACAATTTAATTAGAGTGGGAACGTTTCAATTGTTATGGAATTCAATTAGCACTTATAATACATAGGTGCCTCGTGTGGTACCTTTAAGACTGTTTACATGAAGCCGGTAGAAAAGCAAGTCGAGTCGTCAAGTAATTTGCTGCAAGTTACTTGCTCTGTGTAAAAACATTTAAGGCTAATTTACATGAAGCCAGTGGAGAAGCAAGTCAAGTCAAGTTTTTAACAGCAAGTGCCAAAACAAATACCAGTTCAAAACTGGGCAGGTGTTAGAGGTAAGTTTAGTTAGGTTATGATCCCACCTTGGTGGTAACATTTAAAAAAAAGCCGAAAATTACACAATTGTTATGGTATTGGTATTCGCAGTATTTGCACGCTTGTAATTTGCGTGCAAGCAAGTATCTTACCTGTTGACTTGAAACGTTGAGACACGTGATTGGGAAGCCTTGCAAGTGCGTAAATACTGCGAATATCAAAACCGTAATAAATGTGTGATTTTTCGATTGTTTTTGAATATCACCATCAAAGTAACCTACTGAACTTACCCCAAATATTTGCCCACTTTTGAAGTTTCTTCACTGGCATTATGTAAACCAGCCTTTAGGGAGAGCACGGGGTTTGGGATGAATTCTAATTATTTAGCTTTTCATAAACAAAGTGTATAAAATGTGGTGGAATATCGTGTACTGGTAAGATACAGAGATGAAACAATAATGATCTGTTGCCCACTGAATAAAATACACTCTATACTGTGAAATAACTATAATAAAAGAAAAAAAACGTATAATCAACGCGTAGCTCACTATTACAAACACAGCCAGCTTAAAAGAATTCAAATGGTTTGGACACTTAAACCAGACTCTTCCATTGGCTAGTAGAGGAAAAGTAAAATAGAGAATACCTCTGAAAAAAGTAAGAAAAACAGGGGTTTATCCTATATTCATTACATTGTGAAATAATTCACACAAAGAAATATATTATTTATAAAAAAAGAACACTCTACATTTATTACCTACAAAAAAATGAGCATAACAGGTTTGTTTGTCAACCTAATATGTATGTATGTACATACCTAGATTTTTTTTAGTATCTACTAATTACATTGCTAGACATTATTTATATGCTATAATTATTTCAGAACATTTGCTAAACTATACTTAATTATCAACAATTAAAATTATTTGCCATCAAGGTTAGGTTCAAAGTCATGTCTGGACAATAATGTGGTGTGATCTGCAAATCATTACCTTGTTTAATTAACGTGTATGATTTGGCAACCTGATTTTTATAATTTTATAATTTACTTCCAGGACTATTGAATAAAAGCAAAGAGAGTAAAGCAGAGTTAGTAGTAGAAGATAAGAAGATACGCTTAAGATATATTTATAATATATCGAGGTTGCTAAGTGAAAGATATTTACAGCAATAGAATTCATTCAATTTTAACGCGTTGAACAATGATTAAGCAGTGGATTCTTTTAAATTAACATTGGATGTGCCAGGCATGCGAAACTAATGAAAATTGTCTAATTTAGAATGTAGCCAATAATATATAAATATAAAAAATATATGTATCATTACATAAAACATATTTTTATTTTAATATGTTATACTTGCTATATCAAGTTACAATTTGTACATGTTTTTGGGGTATCTGAGTGCCCGCAAAGATCAACATATAAAAAAAGACGTTATTAACGTGTTTATTTATACTTTTGTCTTACTTGGGAGACTTTTAGAATCGTCAAAAAACTACAGATAATCACTATTCACAAGTACTAAAACATACTAGCAACTTAAAAAAATATATCACATAGGTTACCGATAATGATTCTTCTTCATTTTTTCGTCTTAACAGTGACTTACCCAAAAACTACAAACTTTACAAAGTTAAAACTTTCTGGGATTCAATATTATGTATAAAACTGCTTCAGAAAAAAAAATATTGGTTGAATCTATACAAGGGTCGATTTAACTAGTTTATTCGGCTATGGTCTTTTGTAAATTGTGAACATAGAACAACTCATAACTCAATACAGTGTAAAATTTTAAGTGACAATAGTGCGATTATCAACTATAATCAATAGTACTGCGTAGGCATTCACGGCTGGTGTAACTATAACTAACAGCTTCTTGCGGGTTTCGCCGTGTGTCAAAAACAGTTCAGTTATCCTGAAGAAGCTGTCAGTATGAACAGCGAAACGTCGAGCGAAAGTTTTGACACACGGCGAAACCAGCAAGAAGCTGTTAATTATAATCAATAGTATTTATTTAGTTAATTTATTTTTGTATTGTATGATTCATATTACTATAATAAAAATACAATGTCTTCAATTAAATTTGATTTATAGTAGCCTAAAATGGTATTGATGTGAATTTAATAACATGAAATTTAATTAGTATAATAATAAAGATGTAATGTTAAATCACATCTTCAAAGAAATTTTACCCTACAATTTTTATTTATAGGTGTATAATAAATTCATTTCCACATGCTTTTCTTGTAGTATATTTAAAAAAAATCTTGTTGTTCCCGTAAATTTACAATTTAATGAACTTTATAAGGGAAAGTGTGTGAAAAATATCTCAGTAAAACCCTTAGTAATTTACTGAATGATGGAACTTTATGATCAAAATTTACCTGCAAAATAGTAGGTAACTTTGTTAGCAACGTTTTTACATGTAATTTCAATAGACATTTTTTTATAGTGTAGATGTCAACAATTTGATGACTCAAAATTTATGATAATAAAGATAAATCAAATTTATCGGAAATTTTGTTTTCGATTCTTAATAGATGATGTTTGATTTTTGTAAGATGCTACAAAAACATGATATACACAAAGTGAGAGAGGGTAAATGACAGTGTATCAACTAAACTCGCTAATTGTCAGGCGTGCTGCAAAGTACGCATATCGCTAACGTTCACATGACAGTCCAATTGTATTCAAACCTTGTTGGAACAAATCTATGTCTGTATATCTTATTTTCATAAAAGTTACGTACTTTTTTCCCTGGGGAATAGAAATCTACAATAAAATATTGGGGTTTCCATTTGAGATATGAAAGTTAACTCTAGCTTCATCCGCTAGGAATGGGGTGAAAGCTCAGAATTATCAAAGAATGGATTCTTTCGGGCCGAACAACTTGCGTTCACAACGCTTTTTGAATCGATTGCGTAATTTTCGTGATATCTTGTTGTGTCAAGATAAAAAAAAACCGGCATATCTACAGTCAATTAAATAACAACGAACACGCAAATACAAGCCGGAGCTTTCAGAATACGCAGCCCGGAACGGATGGTCCGATCAAAACCGACCAACACGACCGCGTTCACAGCTAACTCGATCTGTCTGTGTGGCCAGTTGCGGTGGTTCTCTCAGTTGCCGTGGTTTTTTATTAGTTGCAAGGCCGCTTGTAGCTAACGGCTTCAAAAATATTAAGACGTCTTAATTTAATGGTGGATTTATTGAATAAAAATTGCCGCACACCTGGCACCGTAAAAAACTCGCGATCCGTCGTCGTTACGTTTTCATGTACAGAGTGTAACGAAAGTCAAGAGGAAGTGAGTTATAGAGAAGACACCACAACCAAACCAGAGTTGTAATGTTGAACATACGTAGTGAAATAATAAATATATTTTTTTCTTTTTGAGAATCCATGAGCGGGTGTAGCCCGAAGAAAGCTCGAAACTCGACCAGAAAGACATATTGTGCCCTCATGTTCATTTTAGCCCTCTTAGGATTGGAAGGCCAGTTGTAAAACAGCAAGAATAGGGGACACAATAGATCTTTTAGGTCGCAGTGTAACATCACCCTCCTCACATACATATTTGATTTCCTTTTTCTTGGTTTTTAGGTCTAATATTAAAGCATGAATGAATACGACGACGGCGACAACGTTTCGCTTTATTAAAAAGCTTTTTCAAGTAGATATAAATAATGTAGAAATTGTAAATTATAAATAAAATGCTTTTGTTTAATAAATGACAAAATTGTTGTTTTACTATGATTTTGAATATATTATTATGTTTTATTAAAGATTGCATTTTAAAAATAGGATGTTGTGATTATTTGTTTATAAAATTTTAATTAAATAGTTCTTTACAAATATTTTATTTAGTTTATAAAATTAAAATAAATATTTATTTTGAAATACTGTATATCGGTTTTATCATTGACTGCATTTTTATGTTTATAACGTTGTCGCCGTCGTCGTATTCATTCATGTTTTAATATTAGACCTAAAAACCAAGAAAAAGGAAATCAAATATTATATATACATGGTCAAGATTTAAAGTTTTAAAACTCACATACATAGATACATACATAGCCCTCTCTGTCAGGTTGCCCTATTATAAAAGTTCACAATCTGACTGAGAGTTAACTTGCCGACACTGGGTTCTTCCAACCGATCGACTCCAAAGTGCCTCTGCCTCTCTCCATACATTACTGGGCAGTTGACAAGAAGGTGAGTAGAAGTTTCCCCCGCACTCCCACTTTCTGCCCGGGGGAGAGTTCACTAGCCCCATGCGGTACCTGTGTTTAATTAGTGCGCAGTGCCCAGTTAAGATTTCTGTGAGTAATCTCAATCTGCCCCTGTTCATAAAGATTGCCTTACGGAGTCTTTCCTGATTCGAATGAAACCTTAGAGATTTATAGTGTCTTGCGCCGGCGAGTCCATTCCAAAAGGAGCAGTGTCTAGCAGCAAATTGGGACCTGACAAACGTTTTGATGCTGCCATATGAGCTACCACACGTCGGTTCTGAACCTAACTACGGCAGTTCGCTGGCTTCCCTTGCTAAAGTGTCAGCTATTTCATTGCCTCTGATCCCAGAGTGACCTGGCACCCAGCTCAATGTAACATTTAGATGTTCCGCCAGCTGTTTAAGTTTTCTGTGGCACTCCAGTGAGTCAAATCTGACAGCTCGCAAAGTTTTAAGGGCAGTCTGACTGTCGGAGATGATTTTTAGCTTTCTATTCTTGCGCAAGCAGTTTGAGATGCCCTCAGTAGAAGTCTGGATGGCAATAATTTCGGCCTGGAAAATGGTGGGGGAGGCCCCTAGGCTAAAAGTCTCGCCGCCCCGCTCTCCGTCCCTCCTGATTTCAATGCCCGTGCCATTACGCGTTTTCAAGGCATCGACAAACCAACGGGATAAACTCCGATTTGCTTTGCGGATGTACGCTATTGCAGTTCCCTGCTGAAGACATCTACACTGTATCTCCCAAAGAAGCTGAAAACGGGCGAGATCTTATCCGCCTTTACAAGCAGTGGTACTGTCTGTTCGATGTAGTTGAAGATACTGGTGTGGTCTCCGACTTTGCGGGAGAAGTCCTTGCATCCACTACATTTTGCTGTGTAAGCCCCTAGGGTTGCTTCAGACCACAATACCAACTACAGCGGCAGAAATCTAAGAATGGTCCCCATAGTAGCCGTCGGCGCCGAGGACATGGCCCCCGTGATGCCTAAACAGGCAATCCTTGGACTTTACTAAGCGCACTTATATAGCATAGCATAGATTTGCTTTATGTCGCCAGACTAGCAAAACGTAAGTTATAGAGGGTACTATAACTTTCGTGTACAGCCAGTGTACCATTGCAGGCATTAGCCCTCAAGGTTTACCGAACATACCTCTACAAGCCCAGAAGTTCCTTATGGCTTTGTTTGTCACATGTTCTAGGTGTGATTTGTACAGCAGTTTGGCTTCCAAGACAATACCTAGATATTTAACCTCAGTTGATACGAATATTTAAGAGCCGAATATAGTGGGACACTGGAGTTTGGGAAGCTTCCTCCTCCATGCGAACGGAACCATAGTCGTTTTGCTAGAGTTGACATTAAGAGCCTCTCTGATACACCGCCTCTCTATAAGCCTGAGCGCGAACTGCACTGCATCCTTTCGGATACCACGCTCTCAAATATAATAAATATATTAGGTTGTTTCCTTTTTTCAACATCGCCTATTAGATACTTATGTATACTATAACAACAGGTTCCAGTTAATAGTGAACCATGTGAAACCAATGTATTGAGCAACTATTAAGCTCTAGCTAATTATTGGCAACAATTAAAGACTCTCTTGTTGCAAGTGTTTCCAAGAAACTAAAAATACCTGTCGTGGAAAAGTCGTGGAGTAAAGCTGAGAGTAAGAACATAAAACTTTGAGGTATGCAGCACTTTCATTTTAACCTCGAATAAAGTCAACAGCGTAGTGTGGGACAAAATACAGAACGCTTTACAAATTGCACGGACATGGACCGAGAAGATGGTTTAAATATCGGTTCCTCCAAGAGACACAATAGCATTCACAAGGAGAGGAATGAGATGATCTTGGACCCCTAAACTCGGAGTGCAGAAATAAAGCTTTCGAAAAAGGAAAAAAGCGTGTGGAAACTGGAAGCGAACTTCAGAAGTTTAAAACTAGGGCGGATACAACATTGACGTTGGCTAGAAGAGCTCATGAAAAAAAAAGAAATTGGAAGTTCAACCCTTATATGATGTACTGGAGATACATCGCGGTGGTGAGACCCATGATTGGTTATGCATCTCTTGTATGCTGGACAATGGGTAGCAGCAAAAGGGTTATATCTGAACTTAGGCCAGTTTGCATGTTTAGGAATAACAGAAGCAATGAGGACTACCCCTACAGCATCAATGGAAAGCCTTCTAGACCTCCCTCCTCTCCATTTAATTATAATCTGCGAGGCAAAAATGGAGCATCTCAGATTGCAAAAACTACTAGGTGACAGATATGCAGGATTGGGACACAATAATATTATCCATCATTCTTTTGGGATGAATCAGACCACATGATTTCGACATATCCTTTTTACAGAAATTTTGAGATGAACATCACGGATTGGATAAGTGGAAATCAATCCAATTAGAGAGACAGGTTTGGAGAATTCAGCCTAAGATAGCAATCAAGACCGGAACAGTTTACGAAATGTATGGAACTGGGCTTATTTTCATTATCCTAGTTTGATGAATTTTTACTGAAAACGCCATAAAGATACTATATTTTTCCACTAAGTATAACAATTTTAGTATATATAAAGAGGAAAGTGAAACAAATGCGGTTGTGTAGGTCTGAAAACACCAAGTTTGTGGTTAAGTTTGTCATGATGTGGAAATAATATTAATTTTGATTACTTCTCGCTGTTGGATGTGATGAATAAATTCTGTTCTTTTTTTTGCAGGTTTCCCACGTGGAAGAGTGTTTTAAGTAGAAAGATTCATCAAGTTAAAATTGATGCTGGAAAGAAATATGAGATTGTATATAAATCACCTAAATTTTGAAATGAGCACTTCGGGAGACAGTCAAGGTAAATTTGCTTTTCTACAAGCACTGAGTTGACATGTGTTAATAGCTCATAAGCTGTTTGACGAATGACGCACAACGTGTTTGCAATGGCTGTGTGGCTACAGACATATAAATATTGCTATGTTTTCACAGCACAACGTCCGAAATATCAATTTTTATTTTAAAAATAACATAAAATGCAATATACTTGCTATAAACTCGAAATTAAAAAGTAATTGTTATATTTTAAAGGTACAATAAAATATTATTTACAAATTTTATGTTTTAATAATCCTACAAGTATCTCTTTTATCGTTTTAAGATTCTGAGCAGTGATTTTTTAACCATGAGCTGTTAACACCTTTTCAGTACCCTGCCCACGAAGAAATAGAGTTTCTATATTAACCCCTGTCACCTACAAGGGGTCTTCGTGGGCAAAGACAGTACAGATATCGATAACATGCACAATTTATTGTTTAATGATATATCAAAAACATTTGGAGAGCATAAGGACTCTTACTCATGGTGAGTACACTTATTTTCAATATTTAAATCAACAATCAGATACTATCCAGTATATTTTGGATTATTAAATGCCAATTTAAAATAAAAACAACATTCAAATTTCCCGCTATCCCATATAATGAATTTCACCGACAATATATAGCAAATTACACATGTTAAAATTTCAATTTTAACTGTCATTTAGAAATGTTATAAATAACCTCAAAATTTACGAAATGCTGAATACTTATTTATACAGAAATTTAAAGAACAATTATAAGAAATACGCTCAGCATCAGGTAGTACATACCTTAAAGTATTTCAAAATGAAATTTCGTCACTGCGAGGAAATTTCAAATCAAACATGTTGCAGTAAAGAGATCCACAACGAAAGTACAACATCGGTATTAGGGAATTCGGGAAGAAAATTCCTTCAAAAGGTATATCGTGATACTCAAAACAGCAAAAAAGGCACGTAAAATTCCACAAAAGAAAAATAGGTTAGTTCAGCAATTGCTTTCCAACTATGGAAAATCTTCATGTTTCTTCTAAATACTTTCAGTCCAACGGCAAATACAATAATTCACATAGAAGATCTCCTTCAATTTTGAAGAGATTACAGAAATATGGTTTAATTAATTTGAATTCACGAAAAAGTAAAACAATTTTTGTAAAGAAGATTTTTATTAACAACAACCTCGTCTCCATGGACCTCCAGTCATTTATTTAATACGGGCTACATTGAATCTTCACCCTTGAATTAGTATCGATAATCGATACCAAGGAAACTGCATTAAAATCATACAGTTACCGTACGATGAACGTATATATCTAATTATCACGGCTACCATGCAAATTAATTAAAACCCAATATATATATATTGGATTTACGAACAGGCATGTACACAAAATAATAATTGCAATTTATTATTAGTGAAATTCATATAGATATTTCATAAAATATGTACATATGAAACTGGAAAGCTAGCTTCAGCCCTATCCAGAAGTGGCAATGAGAGATCGAGGTTGGTATCATAGAAGTTTCTGGACGAATAACTTGCATTTTAACGTTTCTTGCTCCTGAGCGTAGTTTTCGTAATATCATATTGTTTCAATATAAAAAAAATCACCCGATATATTACTGCCTCTTATATAAGAAAATAAATCTGATAGTTCTGTATCGCCCAATATAAATCCACCGCCAAAATCGTGCCACCCATTGGCGAATACGTGCAGGCCTCTTTATTTCTTAATGAGCTTTCTGAAAGGGCCAATAAATACGTACACGCATAGTTCGGTTTGCGCGACAATTTCGTTTCGGATTCGTTCGTTTTGCTCGTCTTTACTTCGCTTCGACGGCGAATTTCAAGGTGGCGATCGTCTTTCAGGCGACCGCGGCTCGCCAGCGCAAAAAGCGATGCGAAAGGCAGCCAGATTGTGCCGAAATACCGGCCGCCGGTGCTAACGCGCGGTATGTTGATCTGTTAAGTTCTGAATGGTTTTTTTGCGCTCGTTTCGGACTTCCATTAAATGGGAGGAAATGGGGTCGAAGGCGATGCATGAATCGGCTGTTCGGAGAGCCACACAGGTAGCGTGAAGAGAGGAATCAATGAGTGCAAGAAGAGTGAGGTCTTGCGGAAATTAAGAATTAACTTCAAGCAAAGGTAAAATGCACACTAGTGAAAATTTTATGGGCGAAAGAACCATTTTTCGGGATAAAAAATTAATGTTTCCCTGTATCTTTTCTTCTTTTTTTTTGCTTTTTTTCAGGGAATTCTACTATAACGAATTTGCATTGGGTTGCTTTTAGTAAATGTTTCTATTTAAAAGAAAATTATTATTCTCGCAATATTTTTAGTAGCATTGTTTACAAATTGAGAAGTACTAATCGATAGCATTGATAATAATTGAGAACGCGAGTAGAAGTAATGGGTAATCCAGAAGGAAAATCTAAAATTCTGTTTTGAAATTGCTAATAATAAGTATTTTCCCATTTGCCTACAAGTTAGTTATAGTGCCATTTGCGTACATGATTAGAATTAATTCCGGGTCAAGTAGGCGGAAAAATTACTGCTAGTTTTTTTTGAGTACATTATTTCGAAATGTAGTAGATAATGGACGTATTTCTGTGGACGGACACCCTGTAATCGCGAGAGTTTTTTTTTTAAGTTGCTTAGATTTTGTCATGTTTACTCCGATCAGCCTTTATCAATGTTTCGGGGGAATTTTCACAGATGTAATGTTTATTTTTATATAAGTTTTAGTTAATGAGTTAATTGTTTAATTTATTTAATTTAAGTATTCAGTTGTTATAAATTAATTTCACTCTTTAAAATGTATAGCGTTCGCTTGATTAGTTTATATTTATTCTTGTAGTTTTCTTCGATGATTTGTGCGGTTGCGTTAGTGTTAGCGCGTGAGTAGGATTTATATGTATATACGACTGTTTAACCTTGGCACTCTAGTTCCTCGATAGACGTTAGAGCGTGAGTACATGAAATTTGTAATTGTTTGTTGCCATTTTGTTAGTACTTTTGATTTAGAGATTTGTTTCGTTTATTTTCAATTTTATTCTATCCATCAAGGAACTCGCTTAATAATAATTGTTATTATATTGTTGTGTACACAATTTAGATATAAGATCATTTATTATTTGTGTGCAGGAAGATAGATGTTAGTTTTATTTCTCTCACCATAATTTTAAAGAGTTCATTTTTGTTTTTCTAGGTTGCTGTTTCATTTTTATTTTATTAATCACCTCGGGTTGGGTGAATAGTAGCATTGTTCTTGTTTTTAGTTTTCATTTTTGTAATTTTTTGGTATTCCACGAATTTATTTTATTTTAATTTGAAACCACGTGGATTTTATTGAAAAAAGAATTATCTTCCTGAACTAATTAATCCTTTGTTTTGTTATAAGATTTAGCATTGTCCTATTGTAATTTAGAATCACAAGCAGTTTTTGGTTTAGATCAGAACCCTCTGTTCACGGTTTTTTTTTTTTCTGCAAAAATTTGTATTTAACATTTTTTTTTCTTTTTTTTTAATAATAAAATTCTTGTTTGTTAATTAACGTCATTCAAAATTCTGTTCTTTTATTTTAAATTAAAGAAAGTCAGATTTCTTTCACCCACAATTTATTTTTCGTGATTAGATTCAAGTTTTATTTGCGAGGGTAACTCTGAGTTAAATTGTTCTTTTGCGCCCTATAAAAATTTTATCCGTTGAGCTAGTTAATTTAATTTTTCATTTTTATAAATTCATTTTGCATTTTCAAACTCAATCTGTTCACAGCAGTATGTTAATTCGTAAATTTCTTATTATCGGAAGAAACGATACTACAAATTCACATGTGTGCACTGTTGGCTTTTTACACAAGAATATTCTCCTACAAATAGCAATCTGCAGCAGTTTTATGATTATTTCAAGGACTAGTGACTGGAAAATCCCATTAACCTCTAAAGTTGTTCAACCTGTGGTTGATATATTTTCTTGTTTGCATAAAATATAAACGTCTATCTATATACGTTAAGAAAAATAATTTGCCAAAGCGACAAAATTTAGCTGGAAGAGAAATAAATAAGTAAGAGTACTTCCGAACTTGTTTTATGTAATAAAAACTGGGTTTACAATTTATTTCGCTACCTATTTCGGCCTGTTTGACCTTCTTCAGGCAAATAAAAAACTACAGTCGATTTAAAAAGGAAATTTCGAGAATGGTTGGACGAAATTTCTGAATGTGTGGCCTAAACTTTTAGGAGCATCGAACGAAACAACCGTCCTCTGTCGTGGGCCGCAGGAAGAATGACTCATTTATGCTTTACTAACAGTTATCAGGCTTCGATTGTTACGGATGCATAGATAACCAACATAAATTTTTATAGACCTGACAATTAAAATACCGTTATTCACTCGAGTCGGAGAGGAATACACGACGTATTACTAAAATATGATAATAAACATCCCGAAGAATGATAATTTTCGCAGAACAATATTTATAAAAACACTAGGTAAACTTGAACTAACAAATAAAATGCAGTTAGTACAAGTTTTAGTATTTATAATCGTATAAATAGCATTTCAATCTAGTATGGCTTATTATAGTAACATTTAGAGTATGCAACCAGGCATGCACGTTAAATTCTAATGTCTCCCTTGAAACCTATTTTAAATGGTGTTAAACTATCTAAATTAGTTTAAATATTGTTTAAGACAGACCACTTATCTGAGTAAAGTTAAGTCTACAAAACCCGCGATAACATCACGCATAGAACACAACTACTTTTGAAGTTCTATCTGAAGTATATATAATTTTCATTAATTAGCTAAAAAGAAGACCATATTTAGATTCTATTGTTGTTTTAATTGTTATTGGCGAAAAATTATTAAAAATTGAAGTAGGCATAAATCTGGAGAAACCGAATTGTCAAAACGTAGTGCTACATCTACCAGCTGTCACATTGGCGTATTACATACTACCACCAGGGCCGTAAAATGACCCTACCCTGACGTTCGCTGATAGGTAATGCTGTGTTTACAGTTGACGAGGCGAAAAATAATTGTTCTCTGATTTTATTACAAAATGTCATTCAGTTTATCACAAACGACATTTATAAGGAATAAATGTAAAAACACCTAAGAAAACTGTTTATTTTTTCGTAGATGCAGCAAAAAAAGACTTTCTAAAGACTGCATATAAAATTAGACACGAATAAAATAGCAAAAAAAAGTGCAATTCAGAAGTGTATCAAAGTCAAGTTAATGTTAAGTTTTATCTTTCCTTTTTGATCTAATAATTGCTTTTTTTTTCACGTATTATTTTAATGTAGTAGACTATTAAACAATACTTGACCTTGCTCCTAAAAATGAAATAAATGAGTCGTGTTTTTCTTTCCATTTATAACAGATGTTTTTTTTTTCAGAAATTTTGCCAAAATATTTCGATAAAATCAACACCGACATTTTCTTAATGGACCCCTTTTTTAAGCTGCGCTGACTCATGTTGCCGTTGCATAAGTGAAATAAATACGTTATAGTTATAGCACTGTATCTAATAGATCTGAATGACTCAACTATTTATCTTGGTGAATTTTAATGATTAATTAATTTACCGCAGTTTTTTTTGGTCTATTGTTATTTATTTTATAATAACGATATAAATTAGACTGCCAACGGGATATCCAGGATATAAAAACGAGCAAGAGATAGAAGCAAATTAACGATATGATTAAGTTTATTTTATATTGCACCAATAAAATTATCATATTATTTGCATTACTTGGTTTTACATGCCAATATATTTTACATCTAATTTGTAAGTCGACAAGAAAATATCATAATTCTTTTAAAATATAAAGGGATTATAAAGCCTGTAAAATCATAAACATTTACTTTTTTAGATTACATTTTTAAAGTAGTTGCAGACATAAATGCTAGACATGGAAATGTAGGTTAAGCTTAGTAAAACTACCTACACAAATTTGTTGAATAACATTGTAAATGTATGCAATAAGTATATTTATTAGTAAAATTTTCAAGCAAACGGAGTTTTAATGATTAATTTATTCAATTTAATCTTTAAATAGATACCTTTAGTTTTAAATTAACTTAATGTTTATCTGGACATTTATATAATTACCATCCATGATGAAAACTTTAATTAATTAATTGAAAATAAATATCACAGGTTTTCTGTTTATAAATGTTTTTTTTTTAAATATGAACTCTTCTACTTTCTGTTTCTTCAAATGACTTTTTCTTTATACACGTTCACACCTAAGTCTATTCGCCTTACATACCAAAAAATTCGAACAGCGCTTAAGATGACAAAGAAAATGAAATTACAACACTTCTTTACATCAATCCAATATTTCGCTTTTATTTATTAGCGTTCAGTGCTGTTTGAGGCGTAAGCTGTTCAGGTGTTTCAATTTTTCGAAATTTTAAATAATCTCGTTCAGTAATTTAGCTGTTTCTTTTTAATTCAACCTCTATATTGTGATTTTTGCCCAGCTAATATTTTTCTTAATAACAAATATAAACTTCTATTCTTTAATCTGCCTTTTCTTTACAGATACCTATTCTTCTGTATTAAATTAATTAAATTAATTAAATATATCAAAAATATTTAAAGAGTGTAAGAACTCTTACTCAAGTTGAGTACGCTTATTTGCAATATTTAAATATCAGCTACTATCCAGTATATTTTGGATTCTTATATTCCAGTTCAAACATCAAAACAACTTTAAAATCTCCCGCTATCATAAGATGAATTACGCTAACCATGCCTATCAACTTATACATATTAAAATTTCAATTTAAACTGTCATTTACAAATGTAACGAACAACCTCAAAGTTTACGAAATGCTAAATACTTATTTACACAGAAATTTAGATAATTATGATAACAAATACTTCCAACATCAGGTAATTCACACTACAAAGTATTTCTAAATAGAATTTCCTCGCAGTGACAAAGCAAAGATGTTGCAGAAAAAGATACACACCAAAAGTACAACGCCGATATCAGGAAATCCAGGAAAAAATCTTCTTCAAAGCATCCAAAGTATGTCATTATACTCAAAACAGCAGGACATGTACGCTTCCACAACAGAAAAGGTACCAACGTGTGTTAATACAACAAATTTCTACTAATGTTGAAGAATCTCGACGTTTCTTCTATATACTTTTAGCCCAATGATAGATACATCAATTCACAAAGAAGATCCTCTTTGATTTCGGATATATTACAGAAATATAATTTAATTGATTTGACTTGACGAAAAATGAAACAATCTTTTCAAGAGAATTTTTATCAACAACCACCTCGTCTCCATGGGCCCCAACTCATTTATTTCATACGAGCTACACTGAGACTATTCCCCTTTGAAATAGTAGCGATACCAAGGAAACTACATTGAAATCATATAGTTACCATACGATAAACTTGCACACCTAATTAGGTGTACGGCCACGATGCAATCTTCTTCATTTTGCATATTCATTAAAGGTTTTTGCTCATTCCTGATTTCTTTCTTTGTTGCTCAAACATGCCTTACTGCTCTTCTTCCAAAGATTCTCAGACGTTCTTCTTCTCTTCGTGTTAAATTTAATCTTTCCGATGTGTATGTTATTGTATTTATGACTGTATTTTTGTGTACTTCTAGCTTCGTCTTGTATCATTGCTATACTCTTTGTTTTACGTAAGATCTTTCATTTGTACTATGTATTATTATTCCCAAATATTTGGATATTCCCACTTCTTCAAATCTATAAGTTTTTATTTTAAGGTCTTCCATTTCTTGGATTCTCTTTTCTTCATGCGTTTCTTTCAATCTCTTAAAGGTTACCTTCATTCCTTGTTTTTATTTACAGTTTTTATGTTTTCTTGTATTTTATATTTTGCTATCCAAGGCTATTATAAATACCCCTGCTGATAAGGCATCCTCGGGAGCAATCCGGGCATCCTTTCTAAGGGCTTCTCCAATATTAGTGGTTTTATTTTATTCCATGCTTCTTGTACTTATGCTCAAAGTATTGTCACCGATGTTGAAGCAAATGTTCGAACCACAAAGGCTTAGTGGGGTTCATCTCCGAACTCTGCTGAATTTTCGCTAATTAGTTTTGCCCCGGATGAAATCATATTCCTCTTAAAAAAATCTGTGGCCTTCTTTTCTTGGTATATCTTCTGCTTTAATTAAATCGCCCACGAAGATCCCACCCAAATATCACTGATCATCTTTTACACTTTATTGTTGGTGTAATGCAGTTAAGCGCACGCTCCTCCGCTGGTATACGTACAAATGTTCTTCTAATCCAGCTGAATCCAGACTCGTGGTACAAAACGCATTTTCTTCCATTCTTCCAATGTGCAGTCCTTGTGTTCCCTTGCCCATGCTAATCGCTTAGCTATGCTTTTCTTGTGTAATAACTCCTATTTTCGGTTTCATTATTATTATGCCTGCTTCACATTCTTCCAGCATTTTTTTTCTTTCCATATCTTTGTTATTATTATATCTGTGTTACCTTTCTTAGTACAATACCTTTTTTGTACAGTTTAGCAATAATTACATCAGTTCTGGCTGTTTCTCTCTCTTTTATGTCTGGTATTGTTACTTTCTTTCACCTCTTCTTCTATAAATTAACAATTTCCTTTTTCTTTATTTTTTTTTATATAATACATATGCTTTTTTCTGTTCTGCTTATATATTTTCAAATTATTCTGATTTATTTATGAGAATAATAGTATAATTTAGATTGATATCGAAGGTTATTCGGAAAAGAAGCTTTCAACTCACGATATAACGCGTGGAGTATTAACGTATTGCATAAAAATGAAACCTTGTGTGGTATTGTGCTTTCGATAATAGTGGGTGTATTGAATTTGACAATAAAGAAGAGATAGGTATATCTTTGCATTCATATTTTCCCCAAGTTTATTTCCTCCACCTCACATAAGATTCCGTTTTAATTCAAACAAAGATCTGTGATTTCTGCGTACAACGTCATCTATTCTCATTACAGATGTCCAAATCTAAAGTGAACACCCAGAATCTATTATAAATTTACGCGCAAGTAGATACATAAATGTTGGTATTAACCACAATATAACGTCGTATATGCTCCGTATGTACAGAAAAAGAAAACAAAGCTCTAAAAATAGAAAGAACCAGTTTTCCAGAGCAACAAGAGAGCGAGCTATGTTAATTCGAGTTGAGGATATGGCATGATCACCCCCCCCCCGACACATAGGCAACAGGTGTGCGGAGAACCTCACAGATTGCAAAATAACTAAATGGACGGGTCCGTTGTGTGTATATAACTATCCTGCGTATCGGTGTGTGTTTATGTTCGCGTACAGTAAGAGAAAAAAAGTACCCGCGTGGCTTGCTAGTAAAGAAAAAGATGATTTTAAACAAAAATAAATTTCATTCTAACCATTATCAATTGGTCCAAGAACTAGATCAATGCGATTTCAATCAAAGGTTGATATTTTGTCAGTAGGAGCTAGAAAAGCTAGCCTGAAGAAGTAAAATTCTTCCAATATATTATTTATCGATGAAGCTATCCAGAAGGATTATCATGTTACCGCCATAAATTTTATTGTTGTATATACACAGTTATCCACATGCGATCAGTACAGCGAATTATCAATTAGCAATAGTGAAGAGGCATCATTCGAAACAAGCTTTTGGGGCCACACTTTTTTGATGATAATCTTACACGAACACATTATTCACACTTGACAATTAATTTAGAAAATTTTTGGATGAAACACTTCTTGATATAAGAGGGTAAATGTGGTTTCAACATGACACAGCACCACCTCATTCTGCGCATAATGTAGTTAAATCTGCTGAATGTCAATACATCTGACTACAAATGTGCGTTAAACAAAATGGCAGTTATATAGAAAATCTGGTTTCTAATTATCTTTTTATGCATTATGTGGCACGGTTTATTGTTTGTTTACTTATATTGATTTGTTTATTTTTTGAAGCTTTTGTGGTTTTCATATTAAATATCTATTTTCTGGTCTTTATTTTTACAATCGTCACCTTATAAGACTACAAATATGATGGCAATAATGAGAAGCTAATGAAACATTATAACTCGAAAAGCAAAAGAGATAGTCATAGAGTATGCTAAATAAAAATCAAAGCACTTGTTAATAGCAATTCAATGATGTAAACATATAGAGGGTGTTCTATTTAAAAAAATATAAGATATACCCATTTGAAGTTGACTGAGTTTGCGCTTTAGTAAATAGTATAGTATTTCAATCAAAAACATTAGGTATATATGCAATGTCCGTACATGTATGTTAACTGAAATTGTCCTGGTTCCCAAATATTACTTGCGCGGTATTTGATGTTTTTCTGTCAGAAAAAAATGTTTTTTTTGGGAGATATGTAGGTACAAAAGTATTCGGTACTAATGTGGCATATAATGTAAAAATCGTCAAAGAATTCACGGATTTTTCGTAAACGCCAACTTCAAATATTTGATGCCCGATTACTGCAGAGTGTTTAGAAAATACAATAACTTTTACATGCACATTTACAGAAAACATGGAAAGCATCATCACAACATCGATGGAATTGAATTTAAACCTTTAAGATGTACTGCATTAATTTGTGGTGCTAAAACTTTTCTAGCCGATAGAATGTGTAGGATATCACGGCATTTACTATTACTTAATTATTTGACAATATTAACCGATGGCAGTTTCAAATACCTAATGATGTATTTTCTTGTAGAATGACGAGGCTCCTGTCAATATAAAATATTTAAATCCATGCATGTCAGACAGACGCTGTAATATTTTATTAACATACAGTTGTTATATTATTTTGATGAAAGTCGTTTTTTCTTTAGAAGATACCGGCAGAAAATATTTTGTATGTATATAGAAGAATATATATAATTCATAAAGCAACTACTCTATTGGATGCCCTACAATCATGATTAGCTTGTTTTTTTAAACATATATTTGAAATCGAATGTCTAAAACAGGGTTCCGCATTTTGGGGTTTTATTCAACGTTACTTTGTTAAAATACATCCAGATTAGGGAACAAGAGCTGAACAAATTATAGGTTGATGAAGAACTTGGCCTTATTTAAAATGTAGTAGTTCCAGATTCTATGTAGGTATTCACTTTGTTGTACCTATTAAAGTTACTTTATAAATTAGTTAATTTTTTTAAAATTTACAGCAAAACTATCCGCCCGGGGCTATTTTCCCGTTGCAGCGGAAGTGCTAACTTTTATTAATATTCTCTCTTACTCTAACTGAACACATAGTTGTTTCTTTTACTGTACCTTCCTAGTGAAAATCACCTATGAAATTTGTAATTTTACATGATAATTTTACTAACACCATGAAAATTCATGTACGAAAAGATGGTAATTGTGTTGCCATGCTTTCGTACATGAATTTTACATATGAAGTTTTTACTGTGTACCTTAGTATTTTGAGGTTTCCGAGAATAAATCTTTTTCAGTATTTTTTTTTTGTAGTTTAATATCTACTTATCAGTAATAAGTGCAATGAAAACACCAGTCCATCTTAACATGGTTTAATAGTAGCTTAATGACAATTTATTACACGTCTGTCATGTGGAATCTAGTGTGGCCAATCTTTAGTGACATTTTTGCCTGGCTAGGCAGGAAAACGGAAGCTTTATAAAGCACTGCAAAATAAGTGTTTTTGGACGGAGGTGCAAAAAAGATATTTACAATATATCCCATGAAAATTGTTTATATAATGTTCTCGTCATCTTTCTTTACTACCAAGCACTCCGGTTACTTTTTTCTCTTACTGTACCTATACCTATGCCTCACACACGCAATACCGGCCGCGTATTCTTCCAGCAGATACGGAAAAGAGTTTCTGAACTCTTTTATTATCCGTATACAAGTTACGCGGGACGCACACGCGGTGTCAATATCCATAAAATATTATGTTTATACGCCGGGCAGTGTATAGATGCATGCCTCCAATTTACATACATACATATAAATACGTGCGTGCATCTCTGTTCCCTCCAATAAGCGGAGTATTTTAAATTTCATTCATGGTTGGTGGTAACCTGTTTTATATCGCATCCTAATTAATGCCGATTGTATCCGTTTATTATCCTGCCCGTTGGAGGTGGCTTTGATTATAACGTGGACGCTCTTTGATTATCTCTTTCGAAAACTGCGTAGATACCGCGTGCTGTCATTTCTATATAGCCGTCCAAAAGTTTCACCCCTTTTCTGCTATCATTTATATATAGGATGTATACGGTCTTGTGATTTTATTTTCAAAGGGTGAATTAAACATGTTAAAATAAGGTTATTAACGTAAAAATATCTTAACTGTATATCTTAATATATTATCATTATTATTAATTTAAGAAGTGCATATAGAGAGATATTATATAAAAAAAAATGTAGTTTCTTTATTTTTATTTTTAAGTGGTGATTAAATACAGAGTGAGCAACCCTATGTGACCACCACGTGACCACGAACGTCACAGAATTAGTGTATTTTTTGTTTTACTAGTTGCTGTCCTGCTTATTGTTTACGTTCTCTCATCTGACTTGTAACGTGTTTGAATGAATTTTCAGCATTAATTGCATAGTAAGTGTATTTTTATATATATTGCCTAGTGAAAATGGCATTCATGGATAAACAAACCCGATTCATTGCAATGGCGCATTTTCGAAGTGTTACCCAGGCGCAAGACGACCACGAGTGTTAACTGAGGCAGCAGTAAATTGTAAACAAAGGCGACATTATTGCTTATGGTTTAATGAACATTTAAATGAGGAGCAATTAAACATAACTTTGTTCTCTTCCCTTTCCGGTTATACAGGGTGATTCTCAAAATATTCGACAAACTTTAAGAGCTGACTCCTGAGGTTATTTTGATCATAAAAGTTCATATGAGTATATGTTCAAAACGGTTTGGTTTTAAAGTTATTGAAAGTTTCATAATAAATTATGAATTGTGACTAATACGATATAATATCACAGTTGGTTCTTCAAAAACTATTGTGCTGAGAGGGAATTGTTTATTTGTCATTTCAATATTTGTCAATAGTTGTCAGAGTATTCATTCAGTTTGTTGCCAGTTTCTGTTTTCTAAAATGAATTACACGAATGCTGAGATGTGTGATATTTTATATTTCGTTTAGGGTCTTGCCAATGGAAATTCGCGTGCTGGTAGACGTCTTTATGAAGAACGATACCCGAACCGTATCATCCCGCATCATTCAATATTTGCCCGTCTTCACCAACGACTTAGTGAAACGGGAAATTTTAAAAAACGGACGACTGATAACGGGCACCCATCTACAGTGAGAACTCCACAAGTTGAAGAAATGGTATTAAATGAAATTGAAGAACATCCTACTGCAAACACCAGAAAAAATGCGTTTGCTTTAAACATGAGTCAGGCCACAGTTTGGAGAATATTCAAAGATCAACTGTAGTATCCATATCACATTCAACGGGTGTAGGCACTTTTGCCGGCAGATTTTCCGCAAAGAGTGGCTTTTTGTCAATGGATCCAACACAAAATCGCAGAAAATCCTGACTATTTGGCTCAAATATTCTTCACCGACGAGGCTACTTTCTCTAGAAACGCGATTATTAATTTTCATAACAATCACATATGGGCCGAAGAAAATCCGCACGAACTAGTGAATGCCCGTCATCAACATCAATTCTCTGTCGATGTGTGGGCCGGAATTGTTGGAGATCACTTGATAGGTCCACATTTTTTACCGATGCGGTTAAATGGCGAGGTATACCGCAATTTTCTTGAAGAGGAGCTACCCCTACTGCTGGAAGAAGTTCCGTTGGCAATTAAGATTACAAATGTATTTTATGCATGACGGTGCTCCAGCGCATTTTAGTTTAGTTGCTCGCGAGTTTTTGGAGAATACGTATCCAGATCGGTGGATAGGACGGCGAGGTCCACAACCGTGGCCTCCTCGGTCTACAGACTTAAATTCTTTGGACATTTTTCTCTGGGGGTCACCTTAAATCATTAGTTTATACGACTCCCATTAAAAATGTTGATGAACTGAGAAATCGCATTATCGCAGTTTTTCAAACAATTCGAAATACCCCTGGTATTTTAGAATGGACTCGCCAGTCAATACGACGAAGGATAGAAGCTTGTATTGCAGTTGGGGCGGTCATTTTCAACAGTTAGTATAAGTTAATTTTGTTTTACTAATTATTTTGTCAATTTATAATAAAAACATTAATTATGTTAACTTACTATTAAACATTGTACAACTTTAGAACTAAGCGATTTTGGACATATGTTCTTATCAACTTTATGATCAAAATAACCCCAGGAATCAACGCTTAAAGTTTGTCGCATATATTGAGAATCATCCTGTATAAATAGCCAAAATTATCATACCTAGGATACAAAACACTCACACATTTACAAAGAAACGACATTACTTCCCATTAAAACTGGCTTGTGGATTGCAATAACACGTAGACGCATTATGCCACAGATGCTTTTTAACGATACGGTTATTGCTGCTTGTTATAGACAATATTAAACAACCTTTCATTAATGAACTCCATGATGATGAACTCCAAAATGGATATTTCCAACAAAATGATGATGTTACCTCACATACAGCTGACGTTACAATAACATACCTTGAAGAATATTTTGGAAATGATTAATAAGTAGAGTGCGTTGGCTAGCACGTTTCCCTGATCTAACACCACTAGATTTTTTTTTCTTGTTTAAGCATTTAAAGAAAATATTGTTCCAAAACCCTCTCCATACACTTGAGGGGCTGAGAAATGCCATCACTGCAGCGGTAAACGATATCAATGAAGAAGTTTTAAACAACGTGCTTCACAATATGCAACGAAGGACTGCACTATTTCAGCGCTCATTTGCTTTCTCCATATATAGTAAATACAATAAGGTACCCAGTACTATAAGACTACTGCCAGATGCTGTATTTAAGAGTAAATTGAAGATTTTCTTGAGGGGGAGCAGGACAGGGTTTCACAAAGTATGTAGTAAGATATCGTACATACGAAAAGAGAGACGCAAGGTTAGAATATCATGCTACTGGAAATAGGTTTAGAGTTTACATTAGGCAGTTACAATAATGTACATAATTTCATTAAAATCCAGGTCGGTTTGAAAAACAGAATTCTCTTCTGAACCTCGCCTTGTGATTGGGTATGTCCTTTTAAATACTAATAGTGGCTTGCTTTTTTTCTCTTCTGGATATTTCTATTGTGGAAGTGCGTGTATATTTATCCAATTGTGTTTTTCTAAATACTATTAAGTACTTCCTAAATCGAATTTATGTTTTATGTTGTATGTTTATGTACTTAATATGTAAGGACATCCAATAAAGACTATATATTATTATTATTATTATTATTATTATTATTATTATTATTATTATTATTATTATTAAGAATCCATTTATATTTACAAAATGATTCTAGTCATTTCGAGCATTTATCATAGATGAATATGCCAAACATAAAAAAAACTGCAATACAAACTCCCGCACGCAAAACGCTGCAAAAGCAAATTTAGAGCCGGTTGATTCAGATCGTACTCTATACGTAGTTAAGCGGACCTCAGGAGATAATCTCCAAACTAATTTGGCAATACCTGAAAGACTTAAGAATCTTCGCCAAACACAACAACATTATTTTGGTATGAAAGCCCGAGGCATAAGCAAATTGCAGACAATCATGTTGCAAACCAAAGTCTTTGGAACAACTTTCACTGGATCTGAACAAGGTTTGGCAATAACCAAGTTTGCGGCACGATTGCTGAGTGAATTATAAGAAAATATTATGTAACTTGTTGATGGGCAAAAATAGAGCAAACTGCCCTAGTACTTACCTACGGAAATGTTAACTTTCAATCAGTTTGGATTTAGAGTATGCATTTGACAATAGAAAAGTTATTGTTTTTGAGACATTTTGCCCGCACTAAATTTAAAAATTGCCAAGAAGATAAATGAAGCGCATATAACTATAGCAAAATATTGTGCGAATATGATCCAATGTGTCTCCTTGCAGTCAAGAATCTTTTTCATTCGATTTCTTCAATCTAAACATCCTTTATTTCAAAATGTCACGTACTAATCCCATAATCGAAATGATATAACTACGTCCATTCAACTATTATAACCTTCCAAACTGTTTGTTTTTATTTTTTTCCATGCACTTTAAAAATCCTCACGAGTAGTTCAGACCTCGAGGTTCCAGACATTAGGGCAACAGTCGCGACAACCCTGGAAGATTTTTTTATTGATTTTTGAGGATGAAACGTTGGGCTAAAGAAGATCCAGAACGCGGTTTCCAACCCGGAAAACCAATCAGGTGTATAGTGTGACAAAGAAGCAACTAACTCACACTCCATTTATAATACAATAAAATAAAATTAGTAAATAATATTTTCTATTATCGCTATCATTAAAAAGTTCAAATATAAGTGGATCAGATTCGCAATTCATGTTTAATGTAAATATAACTATAATTACTTAGGCGGTTTGAATAACTTTCTGAAACTAGTGTATTTTTCTTAATGTAATGTATATTCACGTTGTCGCATTTACATAATTTTGTTCAACTAGTTTTCCGTTCTATTCTGATAATAATTAAATTAAACTTATATATTTACTCAATTTGTGTGGCTGATGTGTATCGTTTTATTATGTTATAAATAAGGAGATATATACAGAAACACTTCATTATTTTATGTAAAATATGTCACATAATTTAAACTAACCATAAGTAAAACATATAATTCATGTTAATTGGAAGTATATTAGAATATTGTCCGAGATTGATAATAAAACATACTAATTAATAATATGTACATATTGTATTAATACAAAAAGTGATTTTTTATCAAATATAATTATTGCGACTAATAAATAGTGATATTAGCAAAGTGTCAATAAACTTTGAATGTCCTCATAGCGCCCCAGCGGCTGCCATTACAGCTTAGCAAATATCAGACAGTAATGCCACTAGTATATACGCATACATTTTATATAAGTAAACTTGTATTTTATGAATAAACTTTTTTATTGTTGCTTTTATGGACGTGTGTACTTTTATTACTACGCATAGATAATCTTTACCGCATTGTTTTATTTTCATAACAGTAATTGTAGTATCTAGTATACTTTCTTTCCTGCAATAATTAACTGTGCTTGTAAAAAAAAAAATGTGGGAAGTTTCAGTTGAGCGTTCACACGTAAACCGTTCTCAGGACTGACTCGCGATGTAAGTAAAGAATATCATGTTTCCTGTTTCTTGCATATTCCGCTTCTGTACTCTTGTTAAGTAATTTTTTTTGATCCACATAATCTAAAATAAGCTATCAAGACAAGAATTAAGATAAAGATAATACAATGCAATTAAAGGCTTTTACGAGGTGTAATTAACTCGTATACTAAAAATAGGTAGGCAAGGTTGAAGACGAGTTTGAAATTACAGCAGCATTAAACTTTCTTATTTCCAGTTACTTGCTGATGGAGAACTGGAATAATAGCGCATTTTGTACTAATTGTAAATGGAGTACCTACTTATTGCAAATATTTTGTTTGAAGAAAATAAACTGTTTGACAATATTTCTCTTTCATTGGGATTTAAAAAAAAAATATTTGTAATAACAATAGACATTATTGTAATAATGTTCCCCTAAAACAAAAATATATTAAGAAATATACAGGAACAATTTAAAGACGAATTTCTTCTTGAAAATTGTTGTCTTAACCTTCATGAAAAGAAATTTGAAAATAATAAAAACTAAACTCGATAAAGAACAGAAAACTAAGTGTACAATTTACATAAATTAAACGTGTGTATCGTGTCAATGTTACCCTTAAATAATTATGATGAAAAACAATATATTGATGAAGAGTCACCATCTTGCAACAACATCTAATCTGTCTTAGTTTAAGGTGGCAACTCTAAGTTTCAAGGGAAAACCGGAAGTACCAACTACTTTAATTCAAAGGGAAGCGGGTTATATTTTGAATATATTATTTGTAAAAACGATCCCTAGCCAAGAAGCGATCTGCAGAATGATGGTGTTATTAAACCACGAAACCTACTGGTGATATGTACTTTAGACATAAAACCTGAACTTAATTTTGTGATCAGTCTTAAAAATTAGAATCTTATGAAATAGGCATAACATTAAATATTCCCTACGATGATGCTTAGTCAATCTTACTTCACGTAACTTATGTGAGGTGGAAATGTGATCAAATTTCAAATGTACCGCAAACATGCATCCTACATCTTATGAATTCTATACCAGAGCAATAATTGAAGTTGCATAATCATTAAACATATTGTTTTCTTGGTGATCCTTAGCACTGATCTGTGAGAATATTTTTTTAATTTATGTAACTGTTTTTTTTTTTAATAGTAAAACAAACACTATTATTCAATAAAACATATCCAAAGCTTTTAACTTTATTTACAAAAGGTAAAATTAAATTATTACCTTGTAAGTAGAATATACCACTTAAAATTCTAGCAAACTTTTTTAGGGCGAAATAAGGTATCCTGAGATTTATCCGAATTAAGTAATAAACAGTGACCGTGCAAGTTATCGAATACAGGCGCATAATTGGGATACATTTATTCACAGCTCTAGCGAATTGAAAGGATGGAAGGCGTACTATTGAATTCATTAGTATAAACATAATTGTACACTGCCTAATTAATGTACATGAACAACTGAAGAATGAAGAAGTATAAATTATAAACAAAATAGTACCCAAAATAGAGTCTCGGAGTACTCCACGCGAAAGTGGCAAACGATTAGATATATGCCATTATATTTAACTACCTGGATAGGATTGTGCAAGCAACCATTGACAAATAATGCAGCAACACCACTAAAACCAATATTCCTCAATACAGATGAAAGAATGTCATGATCCATGCTGTCAAACGTCTTGGTGAAATCTTACAAATCAAAAAACAAGTCTACTATTCCCAGCAAGATCAAAGCATCTGTAATCGCTAATAAGGCGGTCTCTTAACTGTGCCCAGCTATATATGATTAATAAAGGTTTTTTTATCAGGTGCAACTGTTTTATTAGTAAGATTCCTTAAAGATTTGTAATAATTTTTAATTTAAGTGAAGAAAATTATATATAGACCATTACGTTATATTATTGTTAAATTATATAGTTCGAAATAAGTAATTTCTTTGAATTTACTCTAAACAAGAATTTATACGCTGAGAAAAAAATGTGTTTAGTAAATGATTCAGCACACTTTCTGAATTGTATATAAAATTATCTCTGAAATTTCTTTAACCTCGCGCGAAAAATATTCATTTTTGTTCATTATTGTTTGTGTATCTGAGACTTATGCACGTGGCATAAAACTGAAATACTTCCGCGTAAAAAAGCACTCAGCTTGAATACAGGTGCTTGCATTTTCCGTTAAAAGGCAAAAAGTTTTAAATCAATGTATACGTGCGTGTCCACACAAATAAACCAAAACGTCCGGCTTTTTTATTTAAAATACTGTTTATAATTCAATAATACTTAAAAGAAACTAGAATATGTTGTTAAATATGTAATAATAATAATAACAATATAATGTGTGATGTGTATTGTCTTACTTAAACAGAAGTTATACAGACATTATAAAATATTAATCAAAACTAAGGTGCATTCCATTTAATTACGGTTACTTTTCGTCGAAAAGCACGTACTTAAGAAGAAAAGTCTTCCGGTAAAACAGCACGCTACTTTCAATTAAAATAAACACTTTTCTGAGAACAGATATTCTTTTCGTTGAACATGATAAAAACCAAAAGCCCAACCATTTAATGCAATCTTTTTTCTCAATGTAAGTTTTCTTGAAAAAGAGAACATATTTTGAGAGTAGAAATGATGAAGAAACAGCACAACCATCATCACTTACACAAGAAGGTGATAAAAGATACTAATCCAAACTACCAAAAGCAGAACCAGAGGTGGATATCTTGCAACTGCAGAAGAAAGTGGCTGTTAAAGTGGGCTTTAATTTAGACATTTCATTCTAGTATAACTTCTAGCAAAACAGTGCATTATATATATTATTTTATTGCAAACATATTATTCCGTTTAGGGATTTTGTTGAAGATATTCACATGTATTTATTCACATACTTTAATAGATTCACTCTAATTTATTCTCAATTTTTAAGTATTTAAATCAGTTCTAATTATGAAAATGTTTTTATGGACATCGAAATAAAATAACTTAATAAAATAGTTTGTGTTTGTACCAGTGGTTTTTTTTTTGTTAAGCGAAATCTTTGCAAAATTCATGGTATATCCAATGGCAAAAAGATTAGAAGCTTTCGAAAATGTCCGTGTCATTCAAACATTCACTGCAGCATCCACTCGACCCAAAAAGTCTTCGTCATCAGTTACAGATTCGTTATATTCGTAGATTTTTATAAACTAATAACAAGATAACGACTTACCATACAACACAAAAGAAATATTGCGAGTTTATAAAATCATTTTAATCGACAGTTCAACTTATGAACGATCCAAGTGGCTCTAACTTGAACTACGGATTTGAATTAAGATCAGTGTGAAATTTTTGCACTTTGAAGTGTAATCCATCACCGAACTACAGTTTAAAGGGTCTATATATTGTTATAACCCATTTTTTTTTCTGTGTAAAACAGAATGTTATAGAATAAAGATGGCACTATATTAGCCTACGAAATGTTAAAATTTATTTAAGTCAACTTAATGTGATTCTTAAGACTATTAGTAAAGTATAAAATACATATAAACATGCTAGATATTTCGGTTTTATTTCACAATTAATATTCAACCTATCGATAATTCAATACATTATGAATCACCCGATAAAATATCAAAAAGTAAACAGTAGCAATAGCTCTAATCAAATTAAGTTAAATCTCTTACATGAAACCGAACAAAAATTAGCAAAGATACGTATGAAGGTGCTCAGGTAACAAATATTTGATTACCGAGTTGAATAACTCAGTCACGATTTCAAGTATTGTATGATTCACGGACAGCTATTTCGATAAATTAATCTACAAATAGAAAATTCCAACTAATTCAAACAGCTATAACTAGAATTAGATTTTTTACCTGATAAGATTCATGTATTCGTTATTGGCATATATCATATACGCAAGAGTGTGTGAATGAATTCCCACTTACAGGATTTCCCAGTAAAAGTGAATAACGTGCAAGATTACTCCCACAAGTGGCTGGCGCCAGCAGTTTACTACACCAGCCGCTATTCTTCGCTAATAAAACCAGTATTCAACATTTACATGTAATGATGATTGTGTGACCTCCGGAAAAGGTGTATAAATAGTTAGTAGTAATAAATAGGTAATTCCTGTTATTTCTTAAAATAGTTTCGTTAAATATTGACAAATTTACTTAAGCAAAAAAAAAGAAAAGAATGTATTACACCTATAATGATGTAAGCATTAGAAAGGACTTAAACGAACTTGAAAGTAAGGATAACTATGTATATGATCACGCTCAAAATAATAGTAATAAAATTATTAATAAAGTATGTTCATCTACAACATACTACTTTTTTTTGTTCTTAGCCAAAAAAATTTTACATCCCTTTTTTTATATTTTTTGTTAATTCTTGCAAATTTTGCGAAGCTAACAGATTTTAAACATATATTCCGCGTTTTTTAAAAGTCAGAAGAATCTTTTACTTCGTTTTTTTTTCTTGGCTTCTCTTAATGCTCGTTTAATAATAATAATAATAATAATATAAATTGGGTTGAAAGTTTTTTGGGCAATGCGGTCTATTTAATAAAACGATTTTTTTAGAATCTCAATATTTCGTCAGGAGGTAATTTACAATATTGTTATTCTGTTGCAATGACATAAGGAAATGTGTAATTTTTTTTGAAGGAAAGTATGGTTTAATTGAAACTTTAAAATTATTATACAACGCGTTTCGACATTTAATAGTGTCTTTCTAAATGGTTAAAATTGCTAACATTTAATGTATTTGATGGGATTTTGTTCTTAGCCGTTAATGCAATTTTATGTTTTTCCGTTTTTCTTGAGTTAGCGGCTTTTTTTTATAATTGATTATTTTTTTTTAAATCAATTAAAACTATTCATTAACGTTTCGACAATCTATTTATTCTTGTCTTCTTCAGAATTTTTTTTTCTATAATTCAATTTTTTATCTGCAATTAATAAACTTTAATATCATTAACATTTTAAATCTATGTATGAGTTTATACTTGCACATTTAAATGTTCAATTAATTCATTATAAAAAAAAGCCGCTAACTCAAGAAAAACATAACATTTAATGTACGCAGCTACTTTTTATGAATAGATTTGTCAAACAACAGTTTATGTAACATAACAGTGTTTCTGTAATATGTTTCTATAAATTTGTGTCTCTTTACAGTTTTAAAATATTTGCTAGGGATAAATGTATGTCAATTATTATTTGACAAAACTGTTTATATATCTGCTGCATACCAACAAATTTGCATTTTATAACATTAATTTAACTGGAGTTACATAAACATAACCAATTGTTTAATTTCGTATTATATGGTTGCCTTATATAAATTTATAGCCACAGGTTTAATTAACATGAAATTCAAGAGAATGTGGTTGGCGATGTATTTCCAATAAATAATTACTATAAATATGCAGCGATTTTTGTTTCTCATGATTACCACATATCAGATCATAATTCGAAATATATGGTTCTCGAATCCTGACTTTTTACATGTACCAAGCTGCTGGACGTATAGAATTGAGGGAGAAAAACCATTTGGTTTTTTTTT